>WAAF01009299.1:112943-130565 GCA_013400475.1 Tricholaema leucomelas | reverse complement strand
TGAGGTCTCTTCCAACCTTGGCAATACTGTGATACTGTGATACTGTGATACTGTAATCTCATTCTTTAACAAGTATGCAACCTTTTGGGCTTTCATTATTCAAAAAAGCAAAACAGAAATATAACCTTTAAAAAAATCATGCCACATCTCTCTTGTAAATGTATACTAAATATCCTTTCACCGTCTTTTCAGGTGTTGGTCACACCTATTTTAACATCTCCATACCACAAATGCTTTTCTCTACACGAACCTTTCAAGAAAAACAAGATAAGAGCATAATCTTCCAAACAGATATCACATTTTGGAAATTTCAGGCACTCTAGAGGAGTGTTTCCAGTAGTATCTTTGAAGGTAAATATGGAAGATTTCTTTAATAATCCCTCCAGTACCCACCCGTTCTTTGCCAGCAAAGCATTTCTGTATTCAATTGATTCCACCACCTCTCCATGATGAGTTGGATGTTCCTATCCCTCTGTGGTTATCACTAAGAGATTTGATTCTGGGCAAGCTGTCAGAAATAAACCACGGCAGCATCATCTTCCAATTATGAACGGTACAGGATTTCTGTGTAAACATCCATTTTTCCAGATTGTTACTGCTTGAAAGCTTTAGAAGCTGTGCTCACAACTTGTATCTACATTAACAAATCTTGTGCATGTTTACCAGCAAAAACATAGCTAGCACCAGTGCTGACTGTAACAGCTCTGCTAGGGCAGGCCAGAACCAAAGCTTGACACCCTGAGTGGTGCTGAAGTGTTGGCAACTGTCCACCTTAACGCCAACACCTTCTTACATCCTTAGGCTTTCAGAGTATGCACTCCACACTGCTAAAATCTGAGCATTGGAGATAACTGTGGCACTGTTGGGAAATAGGCGCTAAATAGCCCGCATTAAGACTGTCAAACTGGCAATCCAGCTCCATCTGGATTCTGAATGGTTTTCCGTCATCATATAACAGTATAAAGTTCATTTGCCATCTGGCTCCTGAATCAACTGCTGTCATACAAGCAGCATCCAGCTGGTCCAGGGTCAGGATAAATTTGTTATTTGGGGTATCTCATTTTTAGGTGCCCAGCTTGAATTATTTCCTTTTGCTGACTGGTCATAAAGGGGAGTTGCAAGCACTTCTTGTTATTGGGGTAGCGGAACCTTCACCAAAGCCTCAGAGGTATTCACTGGGGTTAGCATTGCAGCAGCAATCAGAAAAGAGCTGGAGAAGGTATTGTTACAGTAGCTAGGCCTGGGATGTCTTCATGCTCTTAAATTGTGGGCTTATTTGAAACTTAAGCATTTCGGTCTTTTTCTTACTGGTTTTGATTGATGGCTTTAGGTACAAGAAACATCAAACTGGAAAAAAATGATCATCATTAAATATATTACATTTGGAACCCCCCTGTTAAAGTACTAAATGATATTCATTGTTTTTGAAAAAAAAAAAAAAAAGCCTGTTTGCCTTAATCTTTTGGCCATCATCAACCCTTTTGCAGTCTCGGTTGTTTATCCTTTTCCCTGAGCTTTGCCCTGAACATACCTGGTTCAAATTGAAGGTGTAGTGAAGGCAACTCATTCAATGACAGAGTCACAGAATCATAGAATCATAGAATGGTTTAGGTTGGAAGGGACCTCAAGGATCATCCAGCTCCAACCCCCTGCCATAGGCAGGGACACCTCCCACTAGAGTAGGTTGCTCAAGGCCTCATCCAGCCTGGCCTTAAACGCCTTCAGGGAGGAAGCATCCACAACCTCCCTGGGCAACCTGTGCCAGTGTCTCACCACCCTCACTGTAAAGAATTTCCTCCTAACATCCAGTCTAAATCTCCCCTCTTCCAGTTTAAACCCATTCCCCCTCGTCCTGACATTACCAGACCTTGTCAGTAGTCCCTCCCCAGCCTTCCTGTAGGCTCCCTTCAGATACTGGAAAGCCACTCTAAGGTCTCCTCGAAGCCTTCTCTTGCCTCAAGGAAGTGTGGGACAGTACTTTGCCATAAGCACACTGTGAGCAAACACAAGTGCTAAAAGAGCCATTTGTTGTGGAGCTCTCCAGCTACTGGAACACTTAATTTCTTATTTCTCGTTCGTATTTCTTTTAAAGCCTTCTGTAATAAAGCTACAGCCTAAAGTGGAAGAACTCACCTTAGATATAAAGCTTCACTGCAAGGCAGTGACCAGATTCCAGCCTCTTGATTGCTGATGCCTGCTCTCAGGTGAAGTGCTGTTTTAGCCCACACCCTCCAGCAATCAATACAGAAAAAAGGACATCTCAGTGAGAGCAGGGGGTCAAATTCTCTCCTTGGTCTACTAGCTGACCAGATCAGAGACCAAAATGGCAAGGTGATGTTTCATCTTACTGACATGGTGCTGCCAGTCTCATTTTGCCTCTTCCTCTGTGAGCATTGAAGGAGTTTATAGGAACTATTTGCCTGTTTGATAATAACTGACCATCTTGCCATTCCCATATCAGTATTGCTTGGTTTCGATAAGGATGGTGGTAGTGTGTTTTAGCTAGCAGATTAGAGACATGCACAGTCTCACAAATGCACTCACATTAGTGAGGTCATCTTGAAACTGATCTGAAATCAGGCATCGGTTTTAGTCTCAGCATTAGTCAGTATGCTTCATACTCCATGTGTCCTCTAAAAAAATAGCAGTAAAGCAGGCTGGTGAAGGTAACCAGACAGATGGCTGAAATCCTGCTTGTGAGATGGATTGGTAAATGTATAGGTAAGGACATGGATGGGTGTTTCAAAAGGCAGCGAAAAGGGTAGTTGATTACAAAGCTAGATAGAAAATGGAAGGTATTATAAAAAGAAATATGGGATAATATAAACAGAGCCCTTAATCCAGTTGGCTGTAAATCCCTTTTTCTTAATTGGTTTAGAAATTGTGGGCTGTAATGTGAGACAGAGGGCTCTCAGCTGCTTTTCTTCTTCGCTGTCTGGAATCACATTAAGTGGGAAACAAAGGCAGAGCTGACAGCTCCTTGTCTGTAGGGGCACTCGGAGCTAATCTGCTATTGAGACTAATACAATTATATGGGATTATAGGATTGCCACTGATACACAGATTAGGGAGCTCCCAGATGGAGTTGCATCTTGGGATATTACAAAGCAAGGGAAATATACAAGTGTCCCAATTAATCAGAAGTCAAGGGAGAAAGCCACAAAGGCAAATTTGGATTTGGTTTTTCCCAGGCCCTTACGAAATACCACTTGCACCCATAAACAAGGATCTTGACCTAGCAGTAGGAGAACAATGTGAGGAATTTTAGCCTACTTTGTTTACTCCATACACAATGCTCCAGTGTGGTCCTAAGCAATCTGAGGTCAGTGACACAAATGTTCATTTCAGATTGCTTTCTTGCAAGGGTACAACTTCAATGCAGTAATTAGAAATGAAGGCACCCCTAGATTCAGATTTCTTAGATAGCTGTCCTTGCTTTCTCCATACCTGTGCATGCACAACATGTAAAGACACCAATCTCTAAAGATAATGATGTAAAGCCTCTTGGGTAGATTTTGAATACCTGTGAGCACAACAGTTATGATCCCAGTTCTTACCTCCTCCTACAGCTTTACTCCGTGCTCACAGAAGAACAATCACAGAGGTGGATATCATAGCCCACTATGAATGTATGTGCTGTAGGCACTGAGCTGACACACCTGCTACCAGTTTCTGGGTATCTCAAGCCTTCAGTGAATTACATTCTTAACAGCACCATAAAGTGTGTAAATGCAAATTACTTCATTTTACAATTTATTAACCAGCTCACCACAAGTCACGTAAAAAGTCTGCATTAGTGTAGCTAATCCACTGTAGCTCCTCCTCCCACTTCCCAACTATCCCATGGGCAGTATTTCACATAGAACATCTTAAATCATATATATTGTAGCTGACAACAAAATGTAACTATGCTCGTCCCACTACCCCTATTCCCACCTCCAGGACAAACAGCTGCAATGCTGCTTAACAGCATTTTCTTCTATGCCAAAAGCAAGTGGAGATCAACAAAGACTGAGAGATCAACAAAGATGGGATTGAGTCCATCAACAGTAAGTTTGCAGATGACAACAAGCTAGGAGTAGGTGTCGATCTGTTGGAGGGTCCTAGACAGGCTGGATGGGTGGGCAGAGGCCAATGGGATGAGATTTAACCAGGCCAAGTGCAGATTTAACCAGGCAAGTTCTACACTTTGGCCACAACAACCCCAAGCAGCTCTACAGGCTGGGCACAGAGTGGCTGGAGAACAGCCAGGAAGAAAGGGACCTGGGGGTACTGGTAGACAGTAGGTGAACATGAGCCACCAGTGTGTGCAGGTGGCCAGTAGGACAAGGAAGGTTATTCTTGCCCTGTACTCAACACTGGTCAGGCCACACCTTGAGTACTGTGTCCAATTCTGGGCTCCTCAATTCAAGAGAGATATTGAGATACAGGAATGTGTCCAGAGAAGGGCAACAAAGCTGGTGAGGGGCCTGGAACACAAACCCTATAAGGAGAGGCTGAGGGAGCTGGGGTGGTTTAGCCTGGAGAAGAGGAGGCTGAGGGCAGACCTCATTGCTGTCTACAACTACCTGAAGGGAGGCTGTAGCCAGGTGGGGGTTGCTCTTTTCTCCCAGGCAACCAGCAACAGGACAAGGGGACACAGTCTCAAGTTATGCCAGAGGAGGTATAGTCTGGGCGTTAGGAGGAAGTTCTTCCCAGAGAGAGTGATTGGCATTGGAATGGGCTGCCCAGGGAGGTGGTGGAGTCACCGTCCCTGTGTGGGAGGTATTCAAGAAAAGACTGGATGAGGCACTTTATACCATGGTCTAGGTGATTGGAAAGGGCTGGGTGCTTGGTTGGACTGGATGATCTTGGAGATCTCTTCCAACCTGGTTGATTCTATGATTCCCACCTCCTACTCTAAGTTTGATCAAACATCTCATAGGAGATATTCCTAGCTCTTGATTTCCAGAGTAGGAAGAAAAGCAAAACCACAAAAATGAACTATGATTATCATAACATTGAATCATGGTGAAACTAGGAATAAAATTGCATTGACAGCAAAACCCAGGATTTGACCACAGTGTTGCAATCCAGCTCTGACAATTACTAGCTGTGGTGAAAGAGAAGATTGTTTTTCTCATTCCAAACTTTAAAAGATTTTTCCATGCATCCAAGATGAAATTGTAAGATGCACATTTTTTAATTTAGGCAAGTGCATCTTTTATAACACTAGACAATACCTTCCTATAAACCACATTCTTAAAATCTTGACCTGGAGGACTTTTGGCATGAGTGACAGTTACATACAGGCCTAAGCATCCTTGGGAATCCATCCTTCATTTTATTATAGCCAAAATGTGTAACAAAGTAGCCTTCAGGTCCTGAATCTGCATCCCTTACTGCCAAAACAGTTTTAAAGAAACTGGGTAGTGGTTTGGCCTCCAGCTTCATCTATCTCTTGCTTCTTAAGTAGAGCATGACATCAGGTCTTCCTTAGTGATGGCTATGGGTAGGTTTCAAGAAGTATCCTCCCGTTTTCTGGCATCATCATTTAACACCAAAGCCAGTTCCTCCATCTCTACTGAACTGCACACACTGATCATTGTGCTATATACAGATCTGTAGCCTGAATCACTGCCTGAGGGACCAACCTGAATTACTTTCTTATAACGTGTTCACCAGTCTTAGCTGTGACGTGAGAAACACCCAGCTACTGCAAGCTGAAGGAACAGTAGTAAAGAGATGACTCTGAGAAGCAGTTCATTGGTGAGGAAGAAACAGGAGAAATCTTTGAAAAGAATTTAATTCCAATCATAGACCCTGTGTAAATAAATCAAGTGCTGTCTACTTCCTACAGACCTTATCCCATAGTGGCAGGAGGTCTGCAACAAGATAAAGAGTTGGCCTTTCTCTATTAGCTGGTTACCTCACTGTCAACTTGACTCAGAAGGAAAACAGCTTCTCCTTGACAAACTACTGTGGCTGGGCCAAATTACTGCTCAATCCTCTATTTAGTTATTGATTTTCACCCTTGAGGAGTATTTTCCCCTCTGATCTGCATTTTTAGACGCTTTGCAACAACCTCCAGCCACTAAAATAAGCCAGTTCCTGCTGCAACTAATACAGCATTGTGAAGCTGGAGAATTAACACCCTAACATACTCAATGCAGACAGAATTCCAGCTCAAATACAGGTCATGTTGCCTGCACATTCCAAAAAAGCTTATTTCCAAAACCTTGGCCATTTTTTCCTTTGCTACATTAGAGATCATAGAATCAGTCAGGGTTAGAAGGGACCACAAGGATCATCTAGTTCCAACCCCCCTGCCATGGGCAGGGACACCCTACCCTAAATCAGGCTGGCCAGAACCCCATCCAGCCTGGCCTTAAATACCTCCAGGGACAGGACCTCAACCACCTCCCTGGGCAACCCATTCCAGGGTCTCACCACTCTCATGCTAAACAACTTCTTCCTCATGTCCAGTCTGAACCTACTCATCTCCAGCTTCGCCACACCCCCCCTAGTCCTGTCACTCCCTGATATCCTGAAAAGTCCCTCCCCAGCTTTTTTGTAGGCCCCCTTCAGATACTGAAAGGCCACAACAAGGTCACCTCAGAGCCTCCTCTTCTCCAGACAGAACAGCCCCAACTCCTTCAGTCTGTCCTCATAGTAGAGGTGTATTACATTCACATTATGTGATTTGGTACAAAATCATACCCTCTCTCTGCAGATCTGAGCTTGAAAATACAGCATATTCATAACATTTATCTTCCTTTTTTTTTTTTCTAGTAGCCCAGGAGCTGTAATTTATTTTTATTTGCAGGAAAGCTCAGGTTCTGAAAGCATTCGATCTAGGAGGCAGGTCATCCAAGCTTATTCAGCAGATTGAGAGGCTGGAACTCAGAATCAGATGAAACAGAGATTAACTTCAATCAGTCTTTATTTTTATTCAGAGTACTGAATTTTAAAAAAGGGACTGAATGGATGAAAACAGAGAGCACAAGTCTGCCAAATCCCTTGGACATCTAATCTACCTTAATGTGAAGATCTTTGTGATGGAACTGACAGCAGTATTAGATTCTGTGTATACAGGTTCTTTATGTGTGTGAGAGAGACAGATACTGCTTGCTATCTGGCTAGGGGCTGGGGGCAGAGAGACACAGGTGCAGCAGAGAGTGTAAAAAGCACTTAATGTGCATAATGGACAAGAGTGCTACATAAAGCACTTTAAAGTTGAACGAGTGACAAAGGGTCTTGTTTTTATAGGTGAAAACCATCTTGTTAGGGCCTGAAATGGGTGAAAGAATAAAGCTTACCAAGGAAATTTTGTGAGGAGAAGTGCAGTTCGGGAGAGACCTAGGGGAGAGTGAGCAAAAGCAGCCCTAGGAAACTGAAGTCAGAGAAAACAACCAGGCAGAGAACTGCTGATGCAGACTTTCCAAAAAGGACTGTCTAGAAATGAGGCCATCAGATATACATGTATGTGAAGTCTGGATGGGTGCCACAGACCAGTTTACTTATACCCCACAATCTGTACTGGTGCAGTGCTGAAACAATTACAAGCAAAGTGGGGACACATTTGCTCCTGAAGCCCTACAGTGTTATGCCTAGTGCCTCTCTCACAGGGCTGCCACAAGGAGCCATACTGTAATCCTGTTGAGTGCCATCAACAAAATGGAGCCCACAGCAAAGTTTGCACAAGGGTCCATGNGTGTGGCAGGCAGCAGTAGCATGCAAGCAGATATGAGATAATTGTCTCCTTAGTTAGCAATGCTGTGCTTGCAAGTGGCGTGCAGCAAACTTGAATGCAACATCCTTTACAGCACATCCATGCGTTGCCTGCAATTAGTAAATCCATATATCCACATATTTGCCTGGGAGCCACATGAACACAGCTGCATATGTAGGAGGATGTGTGAGATTTGGAAAATAAATGAGGCTGAAGTAGTATGGGGTGGGTTAGATCATTATATACCCAAGCAAGAGACTACAGACGCTGCTCAGGGAAGCTGACTCAATGGGCTTTCTTTCCAAGTGCTCTGCTATGCAACTTCCAGTTGCAATGCAAGTGAAATGGAATTGCTTGTAATAACATGGAAGGAATAAGCAACTACATTTGTTCACAGATATACCTTGGTTTCCCTCATGTTGAAGTGCAATAGCCAGTTGCCAGCAAAAAAATATTTGCTATAATTTTGTGTGAGGATTGAAAAAAGTTAAAATGATGAATTATTGTTCAGTTGTTACTGAAGAAATATATCTACAGTTGAAGAATGGGTGAAAATACTACTTTGCTGTCAGATTTATATACACAGCTTTAATCTTGGTTATATATGATGGAATCTGAATGTTTATGCTTCTCCAACCAAGAGATTATAAACTTTGAGAATAGATGAAGACAGAAAAATAATGCAATACAAATGAGTGCAGAGTGTCAGTCAGAATTAAGAAAAGAGAAAAGAGAAGACAGAAATAGATTTTTTTTTAAAGCACAATTAGGGGCTAGATGTTCAAAATGTTATTTCCCTGATGCTTGACTAAAACCTGCCCTTTATACATGCCAGACTTTGTCTCATAATCACAACAGATCTTAATATATGCATGGAATGACAATGAAAATTCACTAAGACTGCCAAGAAGTGAATTACAGTTTTGGAGTGTTTCTACCTTTAGGTGTTCAGTTTAGGACTTAGAAAGAGCTCAGCATTCTCTCTTTGAATATTCAGATGTTTCCTTGATGCAAAGTTGAAACCAGAGGCATCCAACATCATTAACCATGTCTTGATAACCTTATCCTGTAACAAGAGAGAACCCAACATTTTCTGTATATAAATCTCAGAGTGCTTTCAGGTCTTAAACATTGCAGATATGTTAAGGAAGAATCCCAAAACATTTTACAAATCAGTGTATCTTCCAGAAGCATCATCACAGATGACTGCATTTTGAAATTCACCAATTGCATAGAGATGTTGAGCACCACAACACAGCAGTTCAGAACAGGAAGTACAGGCTATTGTAAGCAAGTAAAACTGTGGAGATGAAGTTTTGATGGCATAAAATAATACTCCAAACTGATCTGATTCGACCAGTTTCTTAGGACTCAACAAGACCTTACAGGGATTTTTAATGCCCAAAAACATTTCAGGAGTGATTCAGTGCAGGAGAGCCCTGCAGAGGGACCTGGACAGGCTGGATGGGTGGGCGAGACCAATGGGATGAGATTTAACAAGGCCAAGTGCAGGATTCTGCACTTTGGCCACAACAACCCCAAGCAATGCTACAGTCTGGGCTCAGAGTGGCTGGAGAGCAGCCAGGAGGAAAGGGAACTGGGGGTACTGGTGGATAGTAGGCTGAAGATGAGCCAGCAGTGTGCCCAGGTGGCCAAGAGAGCCAATGGCATCCTGGCCTGTATCAGGAACAGTGTGGCCAGTAGGATGAGGGAGGTTCTTCTTCCCCTGNGGGAAGTATAGGCTGGATGTTAGGAGGAAGTTCTTCACAGAGAGAGTGTTTGGCATTGGAATGGGCTGCCCAGAGAGGTGGTGGAGTCACCATCCCTGGGGGTGTTCAGGAAAAGCCTGGATGAGGCACTTAGTGCCATGGTCTAGTTGACTGGATAGGGCTGGGTGATAGGTTGGACTGGATGATCTTGGAGGTCTCTTCCAACCTGACTGATTCTATTCTATTCCATTCCATTCCATTCTATTCTATTCTATTCTATTCTATTCTATTCTATTCTATTCTATTCTATTCTATTCTATTAGTACAGGCATGTACAATGGCCTTGGCTATTATCTCTAGTTTCTAGTTACTGCCCCAGAAAACTGCAGGGCTAGATACCCATACCCTTCACAGCAGGAACAATTTTGCCACAGCCATAAGCAGTGCAATAGTCCACCACCACAGGATTCTCAAAGCAATTAAAAGTGAGCACATCCCAGCATGGTGATCCTCTGTTTACCCTGAAACACTTCCTTCACACATTGCTCAGGAAATGGAAAGAAAGAAACCAGGAAAAAAATTTTCTACTGCCTACTCATCTAAGAGATAGGACAATGAATGTGTGAGGAAATAAGCAACCAATATTTGCCCAAAGACCATTTTTTGATTTAATGAGATATGGAAATCACTGTGTTAAAAACAAAGTATGTTCACATTTTACACTTTCATGCTTTTAAACAATATCAACAAGATTAATTCAGCCACTTTACAATATAATATGAAAGAGTGTTTAGAAACTTCTAAAGCTGCACACTGTAAACCTAACAGTCCATAGCTGCTTTGTTAAAATATAAAACTTTTCAAGCTTACATAATGGATTCAAGAATAGCAAGATCTAGAGGGATGGGTCATTATCTTCTCAGATCTGACCTCCTGCATATGACACAGTCCAGAGCATTTCACCCAGCAATACTGCCATCAAGCCCAATAATTTATAATTGAACCGTGCCAGTTCTTTGGAAAGAAGGACAGCCTTGATATAAAGACTCTAGATGATTAATTTACCACATCCCTTTACTGTCTGTTCCAGTGGTTAATTATCTTCACTTAAATGTGTATTCTATTTACAGTCTGATCTTTTGTTGACTTTAGACTTCTATCTGCCTGTCTGTGCAGACAGGATGGCTCATAATACTTTGATATTTCCTGTGCATTAGGACTGAAATGTGATACCCAGACTGGAAATTTCAGATTTGGAGTTTTGGTTTGGTTTCTCTTGCTAAAACCTTAACACAAAGACTTTCAAGGCATTGGCACAACACACTACAATATTTCATTCTGGAGCCATTTCAATGACTCAGTGTTAATGGCATATAGCATTCCAGATTTTGAGGAGTAAAAATATTATGTGCTCTTCATCTGTTTGTTTAAAGTGGGTTTTTTTCCCTAATGATGCCTGTACTGTGCTGAAATATGGAACTGGGAGTTCAAGCTAGTGGCAAGAATAGGGAGTGCTGAGAGCTCTAATTCTTCTGCCCTGATCCAGGGTCTCTCACTGCAATTTAATTTGTGATCCAGGGGAAATCACCTCAACCTGTTGTAAATAGTTACGGGGCTGTGTTACGAAGTGCACCGAATTTTTTGGAACTGGGCTAGTTGAATCACATTAAAAATTGTGCCTGCTTGATACTGTGTACTTTTGAAAGCTTAGTAACTTCAATTAAAATGATATCAAAGTCAAATCCCCACCCAAAAATTGTGAGGTTTAAGTGTGTCATGCCTTTGTCAAAAATACTTTATCTGACAATACACAAAAATATTTGAATGAGCAACCAGACACACATCAATTTCGCACCTACTATGTGCAAGACATTAAATCTAATTTTGGTGCTAGCTTTGTTTTATTGTTTAACCTCAGTTATTGTTATTGCTACATCCCTTTTATAACCTTATTCTGTGCCACATTTACTTGAATAATCACACTGTCTATTAAACCCAGAACTCCTTTCATTCTCTGGTACTGCACATAGATTGTTTTTCCTCTGAATGCTTTCCTCTAGCTAAATGGTCTGAGTTCCTGGAGGATGATCATTTTAAATTCCTCATTCTTCAGAAACAATAATACATCTATGAAGTGAAGCTTCAAGGCCTTAGTCCATGTTTTTGACAATACAGAATCACAGTATCACAGTATCACAGTATCACCAAGGTTGGAAGAGACCTCACAGATCATCAAGTCCAACCCTTTACCACAGAGCTCAAGGCTAGACCATGGCACCAAGTGCCACGTCCAACCTTGTCTTGAACAGCCCCAGGGACGGCGACTCCACCACCTCCCTGGGCAGCCCATTCCAGTAGCCAATGACTCTCTCAGTGAAGAATTTTCTCCTCACCTCGAGCCTAAACTTCCCCCCAGCGCAGCCTGAGGCTGTGCCCTCTCGTTCTGGCGCTGGCCACCTGAGAGAAGAGAGCAACCTCCTCCTGGCTACAACCACCCCTCAGGTAGTTGTAGACAGCAATAAGGTCACCCCTGAGCCTCCTCTTCTCCAGGCTAAACAATCCCAGCTCTCTCAGCCTTTCCTCGTAGGGCTTGTGCTCAAGGCCTCTCACCAGCCTCGTCGCCCTTCTCTGGATACGCTCAAGCATCTCAATGTCCCTTCTAAACTGGGGGGCCCAGAACTGAACACAGTACTCAAGGTGTGGTCTAACCAGTGCAGAGTACAGGGGCAGAATGACCTCCCTGCTCCTGCTGGCCACACCATTCCTGATGCAGGCCAGGATGTCATTGGCTCTCTTGGCCACCTGGGCACACTGCTGGCTCATGTTCAGGCGGGTATCAATCAGCACCCCCAGATCCCTCTCTGTCTGGCTGCACTCCAGCCACTCTGACCCCAGCCTGTACCTTTTCCTTTCTCTGCAAACAATTAAATGTCTGTTCCATGTTATTGATCTCTTAGCAGATTTGACCATTCAAACACAGACAGTTCCTCTGGTGCCTGATGTTTTCACTACCTAAATCTCATCTTAACCATGCCACCAAAATCTTAACTTATCAACAGCCTGCACCTTTCTTGATAATAAAAGTCATTATTCCTGGTTCTTCACCACACTTGATTCCCTTGAGCCACATAAATGCAGGTTGCATGTGGAGTAGAACTTTAGTAGAGTTAAATAGTGTTATTCCTTAACACATTCTTGCATGCCCTGCCACTTCTACAAATTTGTCTGGCCTCCTCTTAGCCAAGCCACTTTCACAATAGCATATGAGCTCCACTGCAGATATTCCTCCAGTTGCACTTTCCCATCTATCAACAGAACCAGAGTTATATAGAGTGATGTTACATACATGACTGTAAGTTTAGTGCTTGCAATCTACTTTGCAGTAACTTCCTTCCTGCTGTTTGAAGTTCAGTGTACACTTTGTGTGAAGTAGCAGCCCTCTGACTGCATGCACTGGTGCAGCTTCCCTAATGCAGTTCCTATTCACTCCCCTGGTTACTGACAGACAAGGTCACGGTGACAGAATCAGCCATGCTATTATAAAAAAGGCTCTATTCCTTTATTTACAAGGATCTCCAAGTTGCACAAGGAAAGACCAGTGTCTGTATCTACTGCCAGACGGTGATCTGCTATCCCTTCTGTTCATGAAGTAATTAGCACTGAATTCTGGCAAGCCAGAAAACCAGAACTGAGAGAGTTAATTCCTTCCTAGTCCTTGTCTCTTTCAACAATCATGGCATACTCCTAGATCTCCTTCAATCAGGAGCTCTAATTAAGAGAATTGTTTCTTGAGACCAATCAGATAGCCTTAGGGAGATGCTTCCAAGGTGAGATGAAAAAGATTTTTATAGAAAAGGAGCTTCAGGAGACGACAGATTTATTACAGTAGTGTAAATTCAATTGGAGATACTTCAATGAAGTCCAGCGATTTCCTCTTGATTTTAATTTCCCTCTCCTTTGAACTGGTATCACCTCAAGTTTTATTTCCCTGACCTCAGCTTTTCTCAAACCAGCTGGCATATTCTGGATACTAGTCACATTAGCTGGATCAAGATAAATAACTGGAAACAATGGCCACATGAAGCTACAAAGATTGTCTCAAAGAGAGGCAGTTTCCTTAAGTCATGAAATAAGTAAGAGAAACAACTACTAAGAACTTCTCCCTTCTACTTCTGTCTTACTTTTGATTGATAATAATCCCAAGATATATCAGGCATTGTGATCCTCAGCATTTTTTTTGCTTACATTGTTTGGACAATAACAAAAGGTCAAAACTGCTATTTATCTCTCTACATAAAACAACATAGAAAAGCACTTCCCCTGAAAGATCTATTTAGGTTGGTAACTACTAGCTCAGACACATCTGACTGCTAGAAGCCTATGGCTAGGAAAGTGCACTGCAAATCTAACACGGAGTGACACTGCAGAGCACTGCACATTATCTGCAGGAGGAGGTAACATAAAATGGGACAATTCTGTAGCAGAGTGGTCAGCAAGGGCTCAGTCCTGTGTGGCATGGGCACACTAGCCACACAAATGACCCTTTCAGTTAGCATGCTTCTGTCCTGCAGCAGCAAACCTGGCCCAGGACACAGATCAACAGTCCTCTTATCAGAAAGGAGCAGAAATAGCTTAAAAATACTACTGTATTTCTGTCTTGCATTGAATTGTGTAAGGCACACAAAAGTCAAGCCAAGATATCTGGCTGTTATGCTGCACTGTGAACAAAGTTTCCCTTGATCCATATTAAATTTGTGCCTTTTTATTTCATCAAGAGATGGCTTGCATTTAGGCCATGGGACAGAATAGAACTCATTATCCCTTGTCTCTTATCTTCTGTATTACTTTGCACTTCTCAAATTAAGTCATCCTAGTCTTTCTTAAAGTTCATCTGGCATAGCCTCTCCCATTCCTCCATGCTCTCTCTCTAATAATTTTGTTGGGCTCTTGTCTGGCTTGGTTTTTGTAATGGCCATTTATAAATGAAGCAACCACAACTGAATGCAGTAGCTTAGATGGAGCTATAACAGCAATGAATGTAGTCCTACTTTAATATATTCTACAGTACTTTTCTCCCCTCTTTCATATAATCTGACCTTTATTTTTTTTTTTAAACCAGCTCTACATATGAAAATGATGTCTTCATTGACATATCTTTTTTTCCTAGAGAGGTTGCACCAGAGTAAAGCATAATCCCTATATGTACCTAGTGTTTTGCACTTCTCAGTGCTAAATTATCTGACCTCCTACAGCCTGGAACTTGGAACTTGCAGGAGGTCTCTGGTCACTTTCTGCTACCTCCTCCTTTTTTCTCCCCTCTGCCACCTTTCTGTAAAATTTGCTGAGACTTCTCTAGCATGGGATTCCTACTCCTTCCTTCCATTTCAGCTCCAGCCAGGCAGTATTAGCAAGTGGTTAAGAAAAAAGTGACTTAGTTGAAACTAAATGTCCTTCCAGAATATGGTGGTGAGACAAAGCAGAGCGCTAAAATAAATGGATGTAAGAGAAAAGCAAAGGAATTGCAGTTGTTGGTCAACAGAAAAATAAACTGAAGGGAGTCAAGATAAAATAGTTATAAAGTTACAAAAGAAGAGTAGCTAAGTATGACAAGTTCAGCATGAAGTAAGGGGAAATTAAAGGGGAGCAGTGAGATGAATTGAATGAAGAAATCTGGCAGTCTCCACCGTTCCTCATTAACAGGCAAGACAGGCAGGATAAGTTAGGAGAAGTAGATACCATTCTGGTTATGAGTACTCAAGAACTCTTCTCCGACCTGTTTTCTGTGATTCTGTGCAAAAGATCTCCTTGGCATGAGCTCAGCAGCATTTCATCTTGTTCACAGCTGATGTAATGTAGAGCCCTGCATTTACACAGGGTCTTACAGCTGCTGAAGATAAATCAGTGGCAATATAGAAATGATAATGGAACCAAGGAAAAAAAAAATCCTGATGTGGCTCCTGGGTGTCCTGCCAGATTAGTAGAAAAAGAACTGTGTATCACAGTGGCAGTGACAGTTCATGGCTCCAGTAGAGCATGTATTTTCTCAGGGAGGGCTCTTTCTGACTCTTGTTCACCTACTTTGTGACACTAATTGATCTCTTCCTTTTTCTGTCCTCTGCCAGTGTGTGTTTGCATTACAGGGTGAGGACTGTCTTGCTAGGTGTCTCCACTAACTATAACAAGGACTCTATCTCAAGTTAGTCTTCTAAATGTTACTGTAACAGGCAGGAATAAAAAATACCAACATTGAGAATTATTCCTGCTGCATGATTCTGTCAAAAGGAGCAACAAAATGTTACCTCTACAGCACAGTAGCATCTTTAATTATATTAGTACCTTTAGGTGTCTTCTCCACTGGGAAGTAACTCATGCTTTAGAATCAGTTTATATACATACTTTTATCTACAATACATATGCAATGTGTCAGTATATATCTATCAAAATGTATTCATATATATGAACATAAAATCTATGTCTTCTGGGAGGAAAAATCAACTCAGTGAAGCGTCCATTAAGGGCTACTGTTAGGATTAACAATTTAGGCTTTGATATCAGAGATCTGCACTGAAAACAAAGCCCTAAAATAAGACAATTCCAGACACAGCCCTGCTTTTAACCATAATTCAAAGATGGTCTCACTGATTAATATAAGGTGGATAGTTTTGTGTGGATAGTTTTGTTGTAGACACTAGGAAAATTCTTCCAGGTCTGCAGGTAAGCCTGTACCAAGATGTATCAGCCACTACCATTAAACACAGAGTGCAAGATATGATAAAACCTTCTTCTGGTGCTTATAAATTGAACTTTAAAAATGCCTTAGAAACAACTTGTCTGTTGCCCAGCCCCAAGGCTTCTCTAATTCCTTATCCTCAGCCATCTACCCACTGTCTTCAGCTCACAGGTGCATGCCACATCCTTACCTGAGAAGTACAGATCCCACTCTGTTTTTCTGGGAGCTGCTAACTCTGTCTGAGTGCCCTACATGCATCCATGTATCTTCAATTCAGGGGTAACAGCCTGTGCACAAGATCTTATAATTCATTAATTGCAGTGCCATTTGAAATGTCATACTCTGCTCTGAAAGAAGAGTAGATTACCTCAGCTCAACCACAGGGAAACAAGACATAGTCTGAGAACAGTCATGGTGGAGCAGCTCACCTAAGGTATCCCTGTAGCAAGGAAAGCACTGAGCCCAAAAGAGTCGTTCTTACTTTTTACAATGTAAACTATAACAGAGCTGGAGGAAGCAAACCCATTGTTTATTAGAAACATTCATGACCAAATACATGTTTGAGCTCAAAAGCTTCCTGAGATTTACTTCCCAAGCTGTTAGAGGCATGTAAACCCTGACTACCCTCCCTCATGAAGAAATTCACCTTACAGAAAGGTGGGAAAACATCTTTGATGGAACAAAAGAGAATGTGCTACTTAATATGCAGAGGTTGTCTTCTAATAATTCCTGGTTTACTGCAGAATTCTGATTCAGATCTCACTGATTCTGAGATTCCTTGAGTACTGTCTGCAATACCCTCTGATAAATACAGCAAACCCAGGTCATAAGCCTGTATTTCAGGATTTAGAGGATTGTGAGATCTGAATGCCCTTTCTCACAAAATTCTAAACCAGGGATAAAACACACTTCCATTACCACCTCTGACAGTTCTTCTAAGAAACATCCCAGAAAAAAAAGGTAGCACATGGGGGATAACCTATTTAATGACTAATAAGTAATTGCTTCAGTGCTGAATTCAATTAACCAAAAAACCCACAGAGAGTCAATTCCTGCTGTGCAAAGTCTATCCAGAGGTATGGTTATTTCAGGGTCTTGATAGACAAACCAGACTCACTGAGTATTGTTCTAGGCCATACACTCTCTTTTGCCTTGCTGTTCATTAGAAGGACTGCCTGATTCACAGCAGCATGCTGATATGCTCTAACTACGTGAAGATCATAGAATGGTTTAGGTTGGATGGGACCTTAAGGATCATCCAGCTCCAACCCCCTGCCATAGGCAGCGACACCTCTCACTGAAGCAGGTTGCTCAAGACCTCATCCAGCCTGGCCTTAAACGCCTACAGGGAGGAAGCATCCACAACCTCCCTGGGCAACCTGTGCCAGTGTCTCACCACCCTCACTGTAAAGAACTTCCTCCTAACATCCAGTCTAAATCTCCCCTCCTCCAGCTTAAACCCATTCCCCCTC
>WAAF01009299.1:39035-111985 GCA_013400475.1 Tricholaema leucomelas | reverse complement strand
TATGAGGACAGGCTGAGAGAGTTGGGGCTCTTCAGCCTGGAGAAGAGAAGGCTTCGAGGAGACCTTAGAGTGGCTTTCCAGTATCTGAAGGGAGCCTACAGGAAGGCTGGGGAGGGACTATTGACAAGGTCTTGTAATGTCAGGACGAGGGGGAATGGGTTTAAGCTGGAGGAGGGGAGATTCAGACTGGATGTTAGGAGGAAGTTCTTTACAGTGAGGGTGGTAAGACACTGGCACAGGTTGCCCAGGGAGGTTGTGGATGCTTCCTCTCTGTAGGCGTTTAAGGCCAGGCTGGATGAGGCCTTGAGCAGTCTGCTCTAGTGGGAGGTGTTGCTGCCTATGGCAGGGGGTTGGAGCTGGATGATCCTTGAGGTCCCTTCCAACCTAAACCATTCTATGATTCTATGATATTGGAAGTGGACCTGTGTTTACAATACGTACTTCAAGCTAAGTTATTAGTAGGAGATTAAGAAGTTTTCTGCTGCAGAAAAAGATTATGTATGCACATGGAGATGACTTGTACAAACAAAATCACCTCTCAGCATCAGTAGTTTGAAATATCTCTTCAGATAACAGAGCAAGAACCAGGACTGCCAAGTGCAGCATTGTCAAAATGTTACAATAAAGGCTACTCACTTCAGTTGATCTACCATCCCTTTGTGAGGAAAAACATGTCAGCTGAACAGCAGTTTACATTATATTCCTCACAAGGTACCCTGCCAGGAATAACAACCTCCCCACATACTGCTGGGGCTAAAGATCTCAGGATTGGAGTAGACAAGGTCAGTGTTAATTAATGCTTCAACTAATCACAAGGGTAAATGCTTCCAGCCACGGGCAGCCTACAATATTGTTTTCATCTGTCACATATATGGTCTGGAGCTGCTGTGATTGTAGTAATGCTGTAAAAGTGCATGTGTATATATTTGCTACATGGAATAGTGAACATAGTATTAAACTTTGCAGAATTTAGGTGTGTGTTTTTAGGATCTCTCTTCAGTGCTGGGTACCTCTAATTGGTTAATACAGACAAGTTATTTGCTATGTAGAATAGTGAACATAGTATTAAACTTCGCAGAATTTAGGCGTGTATTTTTAGGATCTATCTTCAATACTGGGTACCTCTATTTAATTAGTTAATACAGACAAGTTACTTGCTATGTGGAATAGTGAACACAGTATTAAACTTTGCAGAATTTAGGTGTGTGTTTTTAGGATCTCTCTTCAGTGCTGGGTACCTCTAATTGGTGAATACAGACAAGTTATTTGCTATGTGGAATGCAAACATAGTATTAAACTTTGCAGAATTTAGGTGTGTGTTTTGAGGATCTATCTTCAATACTGGGTACCTCTAATTGGTGAATACAGACAAGTTACTTGCTATGTGGAATAGTGAACATAGTATTAAACTTTGCAGAATTTAGGTGTGTGTTTTGAGGATCTATCTTCAATACTGGGTACCTCTAATTGGTGAATACAGACAAGTTACTTGCTATGTGGAATAGTGAACATAGTATTAAACTTTGCAGAATTTAGGTGTGTGTTTTGAGGATCTATCTTCAATACTGGGTACCTCTAATTGGTGAATACAGACAAGTTACTTGCTATGTGGAATAGTGAACATAGTATTAAACTTTGCAGAATTTAGGTGTGTGTTTTGAGGATCTATCTTCAATACTGGGTACCTCTAATTGGTGAATACAGACAAGTTACTTGCTATGTGGAATAGTGAACATAGTATTAAACTTTGCAGAATTTAGGTGTGTGTTTTGAGGATCTATCTTCAATACTGGGTACCTCTAATTGGTGAATACAGACAAGTTACTTGCTATGTGGAATAGTGAACATAGTATTAAACTTTGCAGAATTTAGGTGTGTGTTTTGAGGATCTATCTTCAATACTGGGTACCTCTAATTGGTGAATACAGACAAGTTACTTGCTATGTGGAATAGTGAACATAGTATTAAACTTTGCAGAATTTAGGTGTGTGTTTTGAGGATCTATCTTCAATACTGGGTACCTCTAATTGGTGAATACAGACAAGTTACTTGCTATGTGGAATAGTGAACATAGTATTAAACTTTGCAGAATTTAGGTGTGTGTTTTAGGATCTATCTTCAATACTGGGCACCTCTATTTAATTACTTAATACAGACAAGTAGGTAAGCAGCTTCCCAACATTGATTGTAGTTTGGGGCCTACTCCAGCACCTGGACAAGTGCTGCACTACAGCAGGCTGGCACTCAAAAGGAGTGGCTACTGTTTTGCTACTGGGTACACAGAAAGCTGCATCCATAACTCCTGTCCTTTCTCTCCCTGCACAGTGCTTGGGCCAGAGCTACAGTGACAGTTAGTATAAGTTCTGGGACAGCTAACACAGCAAAACCAAAATCCCCAAATAAACAGGAAAAAAAAAAAAAAGCTGTAAAGAAGAACAAAAAGTGGAACTCTTTCACCCCCAAGTCATAAACATCTCTTTTGATCTCTGCATCTCCTATTCCTGATCTGACAAGTATTACAAATGCCAAACCTACACCCGACTTCCCTCCAGTGATTAATGTGCTACGGTCTTTCCAAAAGCTTAAAGAGCTCTCCCTCTGGGCCATAACATGTGATAAAGAAATGAAGCCTGGCGATTAATAATTCCCTGGGCTGAGTTTTTGTTTAATAACTATTCTGTCAGTGATAGATCTAAAGGGCGAGGGTGTGGATGTGCGTGCATGTGGAGGGAGTAATTTGATTGTGGCCAGGAGATTTGGCAGGCTGGCATTACAAAGCAGCTCTTTAGCAATGGCTGGAAAACCAGCATGACAAATCACTCCGTTCCCTGTTTCCCCACCCTACCCCCTCTCAACAGAGCTATCTCATTAGCCTCAAGCCAGCCAATCCAAGCCTATGATTTGGAAAATATTTCCTTCTTGACATTCAAGAGAACAATTCCTTACCTGGGGAAAATTACATTTAAAAATAAATGGAAAAGCATCAATCAGCTAGGAAAATATATTCAGCTTTTTGGATCTCTGGAGAGAAAGTGATTTTTTTTATTTTATTACATTTAAACAGGACTGAAGGCCATGGTTTGATTTTCTTTTTCAAAAAGAGATAACTAAAATGATATCACCATTACATTTGCATATAAACTGCTACCTTTTCTTCATAGAGAGACAGTATTTTTCATTACTGGTAAATCTTGAATATTTACTGACCCGTAGAGATGTGATAGCAGATACCTGTTAGTAGAGACAGATATGCTTTGTAGTATGAGAAATTGCAAGGCCTCTTCCAGGTGAACAGATTCTCCATTCTTTCTTCAGGATTAAAAAAAGATCAAATTAAAATAGCCTTCCTTTAAAAGCAGCTCTCCCTCATGAATAGCATCTTGTTTGCTCTTGCTTCCTTACTCCAAAGAAATATGAGAGTCAGCTAAACCACTAAAGAGTAATTTTTTCACGTGTAGTAGCTCCAAACACGGACCATGTGAGCCAGTCTTCTTTATAAGATATCAATATACAGACGGAGCCAAAAGAAAGCAACCCCATCAGTGACAGTTTTCCTGGAGCAAACAAATCCTATCTGAGTTCAGGAATGGATCCTATGCCATCCTGCACATACAACACCCTGTCTCAAGGAGACAATATCTTAAATCTCTGGACATCTGTCCTTAGCTAACTACAGATAGTACTACTCAGGGCTCTCTACATGCATACATCACTCCTCTCACTGAAGATTACCTGCCTGACCGATAGGCTAAATGACTCCAACACATTTCACCCATAATGAGTTGGTTGGGCCTAGGCAGTTTAAATAAGTGAGTCTTTACTGCACCAGTGGCAGATGAAATCGGAAGAGTCATGGAATAGAGTCTCAACAGTCAAGGATGCTGACCCAGTGTCAGACAGCAGCAGAATCAGGAATATAACTCAGGAACTGTAGCTCCCAGTCCAGCTTCCCTGTTGATGAAGCTCACTGCCTTTACAATTCTTAAAAAATACATTCAGCAAAACCTTCTAATGAGATTCACCCACAAATGTATCTAAGGAGATGTTTTCATATTATGAGAGAGATTATGAATTTTATCCAGGGGTTAAATAACCTACTGAATTAAAGATGTCATTGCTAGGCCATGAAAGAAGAATTCATTACATCACCTTTTCCTAATGGGACATTATAACTGATTGTGTTTTATTTCTGCAGTCTTGCAAGCTCTACCATGTCGCATAATTCACTGCAGAGTGTTGGGATTCAGGCTTTGCCCACATCATTACATGAAGATGAAGTGTTAGTACTGCTCTGCATTACATTTCCATTATTTTTACTCGTTTTTTAAAGTATTTGCTTCCCATACATAAATTGTTACTATTATATCAATATTCACTAAGGCACGTTGCTAACAATTTTTCCTCTCTTTTACTCTGAATTAATAGCAAAATGGAAATCAGTAGCAGTGGTTTTTTTCCCCCTTCTACTTAATACAATGCTTGAATAATAGAGCATTAAAAAATTTATAATACATATTAATGGCATTCAAGCACTCTTCAGAATAAACACACCTTTGGTTTTCATCTTCTCCTTCTATACTTCTTTTATACTATGTCTGCTCTCTGCATGTTACACACTTTAAAACAAGGCCATATCATCACATTCTTTTTTTCTCTGCCCCTTCCTTTTCAGTTGGCAGCAAAAGCTATCTCACAGCTCAAAGAAAAATGACCACTCATCCCCTCCACCACCTCCCGCACTGCAGAGCAAAAGCTCAATATATCTGGTCACCTAGATAAATCCAGGAAGCATTGTCAAGGCTGAATGTCAGGCCACAGTCACAAAGGCTGCTGCTCTATTAAATTCTTTAGCTGATAAAACACTGGTGTGGCAGCTTTAGTCCACAGCATCACAAACAACTCACTATTGATTATCAAGTCAGATGAACAGCAGTTCCTAAGACGTGCTAGATTTTTATCTTATTTACCCAATTACATCTGTCAGTTGAACATAGAATTTCTGTTTTGGCAGTGACACTACTCAATCACTACTTTTTACTCGGTGGTGAGGTGACAGACATCCTTTAAAAAGACACCCAATGAAACCCAAACAACTTTTAAAAATCAAAACAATTCCCTAAATTATCTAGCCCAGGTTTTATTGTGAAAAGAAGTTATAAAACAACATCTTCTTTCCTCAGCAGCACTTTTAGCCTTGTAATAGGAAGATGGCTTTATGAACATGATGAGCCATGTCAACAAAAACTGTCATCTGAACCATCATCTTCCATCTTCTCCCCACAGCACCAGTAACCATTCTTGCCTTCCCAATAAAACATTAATACATCTGCTTCTTCTTTAGGGTTCAAGTAGTTCTCTGTTGTCTTGTGCTAGTTTGAGCCTAGCTAGCATGTTTTGGTGAGAAGAACTAGATGATAGGCTGTAAAATGAAAACAATGGTGTCTACTTCCCTCACAGTCTTGCTGAGATGTATACAAAAGAAGAAAGGCAAAACAAAGATTGGGGCATTTGCTTCTTCTCCTCGCTGGGGAACTTTGCCTGCTGGGGAGCTCGTGGCTGCTGGCTGGACTCCATCTTGCTTTCTAACCTCACCCTCCTTTGCTTGGCTGCTTCACCTTGCTTTTTAACCCTTTTGGCCGAACCTCCATTCTTCCTTGGGACTGGGGTAAGGTTGAGAGGGGTAGGGGGAAGGTGAGGGGTGGTTGAGAGCCCCTCCTGGGGACTCAGGTTTCTGGGAGGGGAATTGTGTTTGTATTACCTTTTTTTTTACCTTGTATATTTCTGTCTATAACTGTATATACTGTAAATATCTGCTTGTAAATTGTGCCAGCTGTAAATATAAGCTTCATTCAAATTTCCAGAGCCGACTGAGTCTAGTCTGGGCAATTTCTAAAAGTGGGGGGGGGAGGGGGACACCCAAACCATCACATGTCTTTAGGAATTATCACCTCTCCCTATCTCTGCTAGCTGGTTTTCATAAAGGCAACATATTGATCCCAGTTTGGAAACTATTGCCAATTTCAACATCATTTTGTGGACGTGTTTGGTTTGGATTCATAGCCATGCTGAGAAATTGTGCAGCTCTGATCATTCCTAAACTGTCCTGGAAAAACGAAACAAAACAAAAAAACAAAGCCAAAACAAAACACCACCAAAACCCAAACAACCAAAACCACAACTGAAAACATACCAACAAAACAAATAAACAAACAAAAGATCAGAAACGATAGCCTTGCCTTGTTGCACAAGGTTTACTAAACCCAAAAGCTAGACTAGCCCATCACCTGCTGAATGAGCAACACTCAAAAGCCACTGCCAACTCAACAATAATCAGAAGGAATCTGAAGTTGTTGTCACAAATTTCTCCAAAGGCAGTCCATTTATAAAGATTTCTTATTTCTAAGAGGACCTGAATATATGTTTCTGTAACTTAGGAATGAATGTTCCGTTCCAGCAGGGCCCAGGAAGAACTAATCCAGGACAAGTCAGGTACCATCTGCAGTGTTGAAGAACATTAGCAGCTCTGAGTGCCAGAAACCAGCGCTGGGTGGCAGGCTAGGACAGCACTTAGTAGTGACTCCCAGCCCTGGTGCATCACTTCTCAGCTTCTCCCGAAGTTGTCTCCTTATCACCCCCAAAAGGCTACAAAAGCTTTAGTTGAGTTGTGGAGCCACAGAAGTCCATACACCCAGCACTGAGGACTGCCTTCCTCTACTAAGAGTACCTAAGAAACCAGTCAGAGCTCTCCCACTCCCTGCAGCCAAAGGACGATGGAGATATTGGCTCACTCTTTTCTCTGTTTAAACCTGAAGTGAAAATAACAACGCCTTTGAAAGGGAAAAGTGTGACTGGAATTTGTCCAGGCAACTAATCTTGTGGGTGTAAGCTTAGAATGGAGCAGTCTGGTAGTCACACACATTAGCAGGCATATCTTGCACTGCATCCCTGTGTAATGTGAAAACAACTTGAGAGTCAGCAGCTTTCTTCCCCATGAAAGGACCCACTACAGCGTTCCCCCACTGCCACTAGAAAGGGTAGGATTAAATTGCAAGATGACCCCCTGGACACAGATCAGCCCTCCTCCATCCTTAGGAGAACAAATTAATCTGTTGGACAGATGTGTGAATGTTTCTGAGATTAAGACAGCTGCTGGGGACAGAGATGTTCCTATTCCCCACAATTAAGCTACTGATGCATCTGTGCACCATTGCAATATCTCTGTGTTTGGGTGCTGTATTACACTTTGGCCATTTGTCTCCTCCTGGGCCTCCTGTTACTCATACCAAGTGTCTGCAGACCATTCAAACAGCCAAGCCCTGCCTGAATACATAAAATGCTAATCTCATTAGATTTCTCATTTTCAGTGTAATATTGTCACAGTGCTATGCACCACTGCTACAGATTAGCAGGCTTGCTAGAACGGAGCCCCACTAATGAGTTAATCCAAATAACACTCAAATCCCAAATCAGATTTAAAGCCATCTAGACAGAGGACTCACCAAGGATGGGTGAGGAGTAGGAAGGGAGGGGGGTCAGCCTTGTTTTGACAGAGGTAGTTGTTGATTAAGTGAGAGAGAGGGTATAAGAGAGAAGCAAGCATGCATTTTTTACCTTGGTAGGACAGGATCAAACTCCGATTTCCCATATATGGCCGACAGCCCAAATAAGTCTGACAAATAATCTGCAGTAACAAATATATCTGTATGGACTGTCAGCTTCTGACTTGAGAGAGAGACACTTAACTATAAAAATTAGGAGCTAGCAAAGGTTCTACAGCCATAATTGAATCTACAGTCTAAGCACCTTATAGATCTGAACATGATTCATTCCAGCCAGGAACCTGGAGATGAGGGTAAGGCTGGGGTTTGTGTATTAGTTTCTTTATCTGCCAATGACCCAACATGCTTAAGAGACACACAGAGGCTCAAAAGAAAGGCACTGAGAAAAATGCACATCCCTTATTGTTTACATTCCAAATAGGTTCTTAAAACATAGTTGTAATCGGAAGGGCAGAGCTGGCAGGGACATTAAATTGTTCTTTTAGAGGGAAAATAATGAATTACTCATGCTGAAAATTTTCAAGGGTACATATCAGCTTCATCAGACCTCCAGTAAGACAAAATTTTGCCTTAGGTTTGGGAAAATCTGGCCAGAATCCAAAGAATCACCCCAAAACAGCATGACCAGAAGAATACTATCCCAGAACAGGGGAAACCAAGGACACAACATGGTCACCTGCATCTGCAACACAGATCCAGACACTAGCTTCTCTGAATAATATTTTCATTTCTTTTTAATATTTGCCATAAAATATACTTGAAAGGCCTTAGCTTTGCTTCATAGACCACAATTTTTTTTCTGCAATGTTGGCCTACTTCCCTGTACAGGAGGTTTTTTCCTACCCACCAATTTAACAAAGAATGCCTAAAACATCGGGGCTTGCCCTTGCGCTCATTTCCTCCTCACGGATCCAATCCTGTATGTTTTGCTCAGGAAAGTAGCCCACTGCTCACAACAGACCTTTTTTTTTTGGTTAATGGTAGGGAATATGTCTTGCATCCTTTAATGAGCATCCAAAAGCTTAGCACTAGGACCACACAGCTGCAGAGAAAAGAAATGAACTGCATTTTATGCTGGCTTGTGTATTATCAGCAAATTTGTCTGCAAAGGTTTAATTGCTTAATCTTTCATTTGCCTATCAATGGATGGAGATGGAAAGAAGGTTTGACTCTCAGACATGGAATTCAGCTAAACAAAACTGCTGGGAAAATCTTGTTTTGACTAGTAAATGTAGCAAAATTGTTATGGAAACCTCTCTCTAGGAACTCTTGTGGCCAATGTTGTCGCGATAACCTCTCTTCTCAGGAGCCATGCTTCTCAGCACATCTCTTACTGCTGTACCTTTTAGCTATTTTATCAACTACCAGAGCATGCCAGCCCACTGATCTGAAACAGAATTTGGAGAAGTCAATGTAAGTCTGTCTGTTGATTTCACAACATCTAGACTGCACTGCATTCAGACAGGATAGCTTGCCTATATTTCTTTCTACCTCTGACTAAGCAAACAGACAAGTAGTAAACAGTTCATTCAAAGAAAGAGAGTCCATTTTGATTTATTGTGTTGTAACTCCATAAACTTGTCAAGCTCATCAAGTATGCCAATATGCTGCTTATTTTTAAGCATGAGATAAATTTTCCAAGTCACATCTTTTTGGCCACTAACAAACAGATCCCAGTGTAAAGGGCATGAAATAGCCAGCAGTTCCAAACTTTCCAAATGTAGCTAAGATGCCCAGGGTGTGCTGTTGTGTGCGCAGATCCCTCTCCTTCCAGAGACAATTGCCCACACCATCTTGCCACTCTGTGCTAACAAGGTACTAATAACAATAGTAATCACAGTTTGCCTCCTCAGCTCACCCCAGGAGCACGGCAGCAAATTGATGATCATTTCTCATTGTGAATTATGACACAGGCACATCACCTCACCCCTGGAATAAAGCAGCACCTGCCAATCCTGTTAAAACAGCAAGGGGAAAAATGAAAGCCCTGCCGTAGCCAATCTGATTCCCTGCTGACTGTAATTACCCAGACAGGAATTTTACAATTGCTTCCTCCACCAACTCCTGCTCTGCAGTCTGCAGACTTTGGCTAGTTCTTTCTTTTGTATGCCTACTGCCACTGACTAGATTGGGTTCCTAATGAGTCTTGACACTAATGGTACAGGGAGACAGCACAATTATATATCCCTCTCCCATTCAGAGCAAACCTGGCAGGAAATGACCTGAGACCTCACACCCTTCTACCCCAAAGAATCCAGTTATAATGCCTAAGGAGCAGGGCCAGCTGGTGCACACTCCCCGCTCCAGCAGCCCTCACTTCACTTTCACTTCCCTTTTCCATTATGCAGTGGCTGGACACAGTTCTTTATGGCCTAATCCATGAGTGGTGGGTTGATGCTAATACAGGAGCCAGAGAAGCCTAAGCACGTTTGGAACTAAAGCCCACCAAGAAAGAAGAAAAAAAACAAACCAAACCCCATTATTTCAGACACGTGCTGGAGGGCTCTAACACACAGTTGTTGTCTATTAGGTGTTTAACAATGTGTGTAACTCAGGCTGCTTTAAAGTGGAGAGGGAAGAGACATGTGCTTCTGTGATTTCTATGTTGATTGTAGTCCAGATGTAAAAGAGACTGGAGATACCTATTGAACTGTCTGCTAATTGCAAGAAGAAACAGATGTTGCCTGGTAATGAGGATGCAGATCCATGAGAAACCTCTTAGCTGGTGAGGAATAAATATGTCTTCTTCTCCTTGAGTGAGCAGCAGTCTACGGAAAATGACTTGTGTCTATGACCCATGTTGCCACATCGTCTGAACAACTCATGAATGATAGTATGTTTGCCTCTGTTCAAAACCCTGTGAAAGAAGAAAGCACTAGCCCAAATATATAACTGGGAAGACAAGGCAGAAGACTAGGGACACACAGAGAATCTGATCAAAGCATAAAACAGACCCAACTGGCTTATCTGCACTCCAGTGCTTTATAGGAAAATCTATTGTTTGCCTCATGCTAGTAACTCTGAACCCAGCATTTCATGTATCACTGAATCTCTTTCACAGTCTCTTTCACTGCTTTACTACCCTATGATAACATAATCTCCTACTTCTATTAACCTCACTACATCTTCTGTTTCCCCTTAGGGGCCTGTAAATCTTCTGCCTCACAGATGTTTACCATGATTGTACAGGATGTTTCTTTTAGCACTCAAATAGTTCATCTGGCCTTCAAGGTTCTTATTACTCTCATCCCCAGGTAATAACGAACTGCTGTAGTCCTCCGCTACTCACCAACTTCTGTCCTGTTTCCCTCCCCATGAATAGTCTAACAGTTTCTCTATATACCACGTACCTTCTCTCCTGGATAGCATTATATGTGGTACTCTTAAGTCTGCCATCAGCATGGGTCAGCTCTCTAATTGCAATGCTTATGGATTATTACAATTGAACACCACGGCAAAAGATTGGAGAACTTATCTGCAGTGTAACTCCACAGGCAGCAGTCGCAGCATGGATCATTTCAATGATGATTTCAACCTTTTGCCTCCACTTCTCCTGAATTTGGTCTAAAATATATGTAGCCCCCCCCCAAAAAAAAAAAAAACCACAACCCCACAAAACAACAAAGAAAAAAACCCACAAACAACAACCAAAAAAAAAGGGGGGGAAAAAAAGGCTAATTTTAATCCCACTAATTATTCTTGTCCTTATTAACAGAGGTGCTCTGAATCACATCATATCCTGCAACATTTAGAGGGACAAGAAGTTGTGTGGAGAAAGGAGCACAATCTTGCAGGTGTTGCTGTTCTATAATCCACTGCACAAAGCATTCTATACTTGTGAAATGTGGAATAGGAGCAGTAATTTCAAGTGGCCCAAGGAATCCCTAATGGAGGTTGTTGTTGTTTTCCCCTCTCCAGTTTTAAAGTATTATTTGCTTTAATATTCAATTAAGAACACGGGTTTACTATAGGAACCACAGGAGTGAGAGGTTCTATTCATACACAGTGTCTGAAATACAAGCTATTAAGCACCTTCTTACCAACACTAACTGATAAACCTCTGGCACAGGAGTGCTATGTGGTTTATGAGGAGTGATTTGTACACTAAATTAAGTCTTTAGAAACTGTATTGCTTAAGATCTTTCACTTCTTCTGTGACTTTAGCTTCTAGAATTAGCACACTTGTTACCAGAAAACCCTAATAAAAATACAAAGACATCATCTCTGGACAAGAACCATAAAGAGGATCTGTCATATGGCAGCTTTTCTCTCCGCCACTATGTGGCAGCAAAAGTTGCTTGTGATTCACTGCGTCAGTATCTTCATAGGCATTCCAGCTGTGACCTTGCCATCACTCATTCTGGGGACCCTCTCTCATTCAGCATCTGCCAGCTGTCAGCATAGGACTCCAGGGAAAATTACAGAAGATTTCTGGAAAATTACAAGGGGCAGCAGAAGGGACGATTTGATTTGTTTCTATTTTCTCTGTTTAAAGGAGTTCAGATGCCTGCAGTATGCCAGCTTACTGACTTTATTTTGCCTGGATGTCTCTCTCCATTCTTCTGTAGTTTTCCAGAAAACTGCTTTAGTTTTTCTCATGTCTCTCCATTTCACACACTTCCTCTTCCCACGATACCATTTGCCTGCTCAAATCCATTCCACAAGAATGGGAGAGCAACAAAGAATCCTCTCCCCTTCCGATGTGGAAACTGGGTATTATTTAGACATATCCATGAGTATCGATCATTATCTTCCTTGAGGAGATTTCCTTCCTCAAGCTGCCATCCCTTTACAAAGGCACTTTCCAGACTCTGCAAAACTGTGAATGGATGTGCACGGGGAACACCCACAATTAACAACTGTGGTTAACCACAAGCAGATAAGACCATTTTAAACATGTCTGTCTTTGTCTAGACTAGATGCTAAGTGGTGTCTGAAGTATACTCACTTTAGATGGCATAAGTAATTCTGTTTTCACATTTCCACCTGCTTCTCCTACTGGTTGAGGACATCATAACAAATATATTCATGGTTCCTCTGGATTTGATATTCAGGATTCTCACTCTTTCATCGATTGAGGTACCATTGAATTCAAGCTGGCAGCATTCCATACTGCAGGGCAGAAGTGCTGATCACTGCATCCCGATTTCTTATCTCTCATTACAGCCTACATTTTTAACTGATGTAGTTGCATTTTACACTTTCTTAAAGTCCAGCTGGTCAGGTAACCACTTCACTCTGCTGCAGGGCAGCTACACTGGGGCAGTAGCTGAAGCAGCTGTTTTGTGTGCATTGTTTGTAAGATGTGTTGGAGCTAAGAAAGCTATGTGCACATACAGTACCGCTGCTTTTTCCAGAAAGCTGTCTGTAAAAATGTTTGAAATGTAGGAAAAAGTGTTAGGTATGTGTAAAGGCCAGACCCTCCTTCATATAGGACCTCCAGGCTGGTATTGTTATCCAGGCTGGTATTGTTATCCAGGCTATGGTTGTAGAAAGTATCTGAGCACATGTCCGCAGGTGAGCTGATCATCTGGAATTGGGTGCTGCTGATTACAGCTGTTACTTCAAGAAGACTGAAGGGAAACACAGATGCACACCCTAGGCTCGGCAGAAAGAAACAGCCTTGAGCACTCATGCAATTACAGATGAAGGAATAGAACCATTACAAGTATTAGACTGCTCATTAACTTCCACTGCCAAGGTTAACACCTATATTTTAGCCCACTCACATACGCACTGCAAAACTCCCTTCGATTGTCCACTTCTCTCCTCCAGCAATAAGACCCAAATCAAGCCCTGATTAGATTATTTTCAATCTTCTTTTAAAAGCCATGGACAAATTTAAGTGAAATGATGTTGCACAAATTGCTTTAATTAAAAGAGCCTTAATCTCTCATTGAATAGAATCATGCCCCAGGTAGCAACAACACTGACAAGAAAATCAACAGGTGGCCTGTTTGCCAATTACCTGAGTATCACATCTGCTTTATTCAGCACATTTTCAGTAGAAGTTGGTTGCATTCCCTTAGACTTTTACAGCCCAATTTATTAATGACTCTATTAATCCAAAAGCTGAATCATTTAAAAAAAGATGTTAAGAGAGTTATACTCTTTGGCAGGCTAATGCCAAACAAGAAGTGTAGCCAGGGTCTCATTCATTAAAAATCATGCTATTCAGTTAGAGCACACCCACTAGTTCTCTATTCTGGAAGGTGTCATTTTATGCTGATACTTTCCCAAGTGCCACATTGCTACACATTTGAAATATTTTGTCCCAAAATGGTCTGATTATTGCTAAGAGGGAAGCCCCTGCCAGCACATTTCATGCAGACCAGATTTAATCTCAGAAAATGGTGGAAAATTAATATGACAAAAGGTCTTCTACTGTGCCAACCTTCAGTACAAACTATTTGCAAGCCACAGGCAGGCTTGGTATCCATGCTAAATCCTTTGTTGCTCATATCTCCAAGAAAGCTCTCTACAGCATGAATTCAAAGCTCTGCAGGGAGCCAGCAGGAGCTCTCCATTGCCTGTGGATTGTGAAAGAAACCCACCCCCCCAAGCCTAGACCCTTAAATGGACTTCATGCATTGACTGAACATCTGAAGTCCCTCTGGGTTACTGTCCCCAGACTCTTGATACACCATTTTTCAAGCTCTCCACTAGCAACTCAAAGCATTTTTGTGCATTACTGCAGCACCAGCTCTGCAGATAATGTAGCTGTAAGTTGTCTTCCTCTTCTGTGAAAGAAAATGAAGTGTTTCCTGTGTTCAGAGAGATAACGCAGGCTGCGGAGGGTCTGAATTCAGCACCCTTCGTTGTTTGAGAGGTGGCAGGCTCTTAGATCCTTGGTGAAACAGATTTTACCATCAAGCTAATTCCAGGAAACTACTTTTGCTGAAACTATAGAACTGCTATGAAAGATGAGAAATGTGATCAAAGGGATAGGGAAGTCCCTCAAGAGACAGCAGATATGGGTTCTCATTCTTTTACAAAAACTTTACATTAAGACTTCCTATTAAGAAATTACTGGAAAAAATTACAGCTGACAGACTTGAAAAGAGATGAATTCAAGTCTCCCACTTACTCACCAGGTAATCCCCCTGCTCCCAAGTGTTTTGTCTGGCAGCTCCCACGGAGGGAACTGAAATTTCTCAGTAACACGCACAGCTTCACTGTTAGAACTCCCTCTGTATTTGATATTTCCTCAGGAAGCCTAGTTGTTCCTGGGGAATACGATTAGTGTAGGTGAAAAGTACTTTGGAAGCAGGGTGTTCTGAAAAAAGCAAAGCTTATGCTCCAGTTTTCAGGAAAGAGCAGCTCTTTGTGAAGCCTAAGTGGGCAGATGTCTCAGCTCACTATGCTGAATGTGATATCTCTGTTTTAGAAAGGGGCACACCTTCAAACATACATCTATCTTCAGCTTTCTGGCTTTTGTGAATCACTCTCTGAGATGCCAAGGCACTTTCCATTATTTACTGGAAGTCCTGGCTACCTGGGTAGGTCCCAGTGGATTGGAAGGTAACAAATGTGACACCCATCTACAAGAAAGGCCAAAAGGAAGATCTGGGAAACTATAAATCTGTCAGTTTGACCTTGGTGCCAAGGAAGGTCATGGAACAGATAATTTCAAGTGCCATTATGCACCACATAGAGGACAACCAGGAGTCAGTATGAGTTTGTGAAAGGCGAGTCTTGCTTGACAAGCCTGATCTCCTTCTATGACAAGATGACCCACCTAATGGATGAAAGAAAGGTTGTGGTATTGTCTACCTGGATTTCCATAAAGCCTTTGACACTCTTTTCCATGGAATTCTCAGGAGAAAGAAATGGCTTGTCATGGATTGGATGAGCACAAGCTCTGCTGGATAAAACACAGAATCACAGAATGTCAGGGCTGGAAGTGACCTTGAAAGATCATCTAGTCCAGGGATCCTCAAACTTTTTAAACAGGGGGCCAGTTCACTGTCCCTCAGACACTGTCAGGGGCCGCACTATAGTTTGGTTCCAGCCCAGTAATGTCAGGGGCCAGACTATAGTTTGGTTCCAGCCCAGGCCCAGCAGGTGCTGGTGGGCTGCGGAGGCCAGCGAGCGGACTAAGTGGCAGGAAGTGGCTGCTTGGTTTCCCCCCCAACCCCCAGAGGGAATGGGGGGGTGGGGTGAGGTGGAGGTGGTTCTGTAAATACCGTCAGGCTGGATTGAGGACCCTGGGAGGCCATATCTGGCCCACAGGCCATAGTTTAAGGATCCCGATCTAGTCCAACCCTCCTTCCAGAGCAGGATCACCTGTACCAGATCACTCAGGAACACATGCAGGCAGGTTCTGAAATCCAGAAAGGGAAACTCCACAACCCCCTTGGGCAGTCTGTTGCAGTTCTGTCACCCTCACAAACATTCCTCCTCACGTGTATGTGAAACTTCCTATGCCTCCACTTTCACCTTTCACCCCTTGTCCTGTCAATGGGAATTACCAAGAAGAGCCTCTCTCCATCCTCTTGGCACTCATCCTTTACCTATCTATAAACATTCATGAGGTGACTCCTCAGTTTCCTTCTCTCCATGCTAAACAGCCTCAGCTCCCTCAGTCTCTCCTTGTAAGAGAGGTGTTCCATTCCCTTAATCATCTTTGTGGCTCTGGGCTGGACTCTCTCCAGCAGTTCCATGTCCTTATTGAACTGGGGATGCCAGAACAGGACACAGTACTCCGGATGTGCCCTCACCAGGGCAGAGTAGAGCAGAAAGAGAACCTCTCTTTCCATCTCCCATCCACTAGGACTTCTAAGGCCTTTTCCCCTTTGCTGCCTTCCAAAAGGTCAGTCCTCAACCTATACTGATATCTGGGGTTGTTCTTGTCCAAGTGCAAGACTCTACACTTGACATTGTTGGATTTCATTAAATTTCTCCTTGCCCAATCCTCCAGCATGTCCGACTCTCACTGAATAGCAGCACAGCTTTCAGGTATGGCAGCCATTCCACCCATTTTGGTGTCATCAGCAAACTTGTGGACAGTGCACTCTGTGCCCTCATCCAGGCCATTGATAAATATACTGAACAGAACTGGGGCCAGTACTGACCCCTGTGGGACTTCACTAGCTACAGGTCTCCAACTAGACTCTGTCCCATTGACCACAACTCTCTGACTTCTTTCTTTCAACCAGTTCCCAACCCACCTCACTACCTTATCATCCAGATCACACTGTCTCAGTTCAGCCAGACGGACGCTGTGGGAGACAGCGTCAAACGCTTTACTGCAATCAAGATAACACTGTCTGGATGATTTGGCCCAAAGAGTGGCAGTCAATGGAGTTAAATCTAGTTACGGGGATGGTCACAAGTGGTGCTCCTCAGGGCTCAATATTAGGAGCACTTCTGTTTAATATCTTTATCAGTGATCTTCATGAGAAATTATAGTACACCATTAGTAAATTTGCAGATGACACCAAGTTACATGTGAGTGTTGATCTTCTTGAGGGCAGGGAGGCTCTGTGGCCCGGCACACCTAAGTCTTTGCCCCACCAAAGCCTGGAGTAGGACGCAAACTGTTCCCCCCACACACACACTTCCGGCTCCGGGGGCTTGGAATGTGGAAAGCAGTAAGCGGGAAGTTCAAACCCCCACTGCTGTGGGCTTGAACCGGGAAGAGCAAGTCGCCCCAGCAGGCGGAGGATCCTGAGGAGCGTCTAGAGGGACGGCGAGGAGAAAGCTCACGGTCCCCGCTTTTAAACCGCCGCAGCCTGACTTCCGGCTGCAGGGACCCGCCGCTGCCATGAACGGCCGCCGTTCTCGGAGCAGCCCCGCTTTTCCCTGCGTTGTCCCACGATCTTTGCCTGTGGGAGCCGTGTATAGTCATTTTGGATTTCGGCGGGTTCACTCGCGTTGGATTCTGTGCCGCGTTGATCCACTGCTGGATTACAATTCGCAGTTCCAGACACTGCCGCAAAGGAGCCAAGGGACCATCTCGAAATTCCTACTCCACCGCCGTGAGCAGCACCGACGTCCCCTAGGGGTCCAGGCTGCCTTTCATTTGTTAAGTGGGGCACAGCCATTTTTGTGGCCAAACCTATTTCAATTTTCCTGATTTTCCTAAATTACTCTATTGCCAATAAGCAGCCTTGTGAAGATTTTCCCGAAGGAATTAGAAGGCAGAAATTAACCCAGCTGCACATAGTTGTGGACGGGGCCTTCCAGAAATAAAAGTAACCGTGTATTGTATGATTCCTGCCTCGTCAATTGCCACAACCAATTCAGGCTCTAAAGAGAGTCTTAGATGGGATCAGTCAGTCAGAATCAGTGGAATGTGCTTCATCAAAGCCAAGTGCCGGGTCCTGCCCTTGGGCCACAACAGCCTCATGCAATGTTACAGGCTTGTGGAAGTGCAGCTGGAAAGTTGTCTTGCAGAAAGGGACTTGAGGGTTCTAATTGACAAGTACATCTACATGAGGCAGCAGTGTGCCCAAGTGGCAAAGAAAGTCGATGGCATTCAGGCTTGTACCAGGAATAGTGTGGCCAGCAGGTGAAGGAAAGTGATTGTCGCCCTGTACTCAGCATTGGTGAGGCCGCACCTCAAGTGCTCTGCTCAATTTTGGGTGCCTCAATGCAGGAAAGGCACTGGAGCAGGTGCAAAGAAGAGCAGCTGAGCTGTTGAAGGGCCTAGAGAATAAATCTTAATGAAGAGCAGCTGAGGGAAGTGGGACTGTTTAGTATGAGGAAGAGGAGCCTGACGGGAGACCTTATCACCCTCTACAACTGAGTGGAAGGGCAATACAGAGAGGTAGGTGCTGGTCTCTTCTGAGGGGCAATTTGTGGTAGAATAAGAGGGAATAATGGCCTCAAGCTGTGCCGGGGTAGGTTTAGGCTAGACATGAGGAAAAATTTATTCACTGAAAGATTTAGTCAAGCACTGGAACAGGAGGTGGTTGAGTCACCATCCCTGGATGTGTTTAAAGGACATTTAGATGTGGCATATAGCGATATGGTTTAGTAGTAAGCTTGATAGCGTTGGACTTGACTATCTTAAGGGCCTTTTAAAATCTGAATGATTCTATGATTCCATAAATCTATGCCTGTTGTCCCCGGATACTGCAGAGAGAATCTAGGTATCTCAGTGAGGTTTGTGATGTTGCAAGATGTAAATGCTTATGTCTTTATGGCTTTGTGTCCTAGGTGTTACAGGAGTTGCTATTGTATGCTATTACATTCCTAAGGAATAATTCTTTCACACACACTGTAATTGCTTCTCATGCTCATATGCTCAGAGGAAGAGCTGCTGCCAGCCAAAATATCTGTTCTTTCAACAGGGTGGAAAAAAAAAAACCCAAACAAATGCAGGTTCATAATACTAGTCTAAAACTGACTAAGCTGAGAGACTATGCTCTGCCACAAGCTCTCTAGATTATCAGAAGTTGTAAGATACTTTTTCTCTGCCTTGCTGATGACTAGGCCAGAAAAAAAACTCTGCAGGGCTGCAAGCAGAGGAAAGGAGTCACTTTTGACAAGATCAGCTCTAAGACCACCAGTAGGAAGAGCAAGCACTTGACACAAATTTAGTGGGACAGGCAGCAGTTTTCGAGGCCTTGCAAATGGTGAGTTTGCAGCTCAGCAGCTGAACCAGAAGAAAAAACATAAATATTTAATTTAATTTGCATTGAACCAAGGCCCTTGTTTTTAAATCTGTCATCCATCCTTTGTGTTGAACAAGTGCTCTATCCCAGTCAAAATGGAATATTTTGGTTTCAAGAACTCCTAGGAAAAGCAGTAGAAATTAAGGGGCAGACTCACAGAGGTGGTAGAATAGGCTGTCGCCAGTGTTAACTGTCTCTCAGCAATGGTATGCAAATTTAGCACAGATTTTGAGGGCAAGAACTAAAGCCCAAATGCCTGCTGAGTGTTTTGTACACTAGATTAGGAAAATATGGTCTCTCCAAACCCACCAGCATGCACAATCCTTTGAGCCAAAGGCACCTCACCTCTAATACCTCAGTGCCTGTTAGGCAAGGCACATTTCTGTGTGAGGGGACACTGAAGGGAGAAAATCCCCAGGCTGAGAAGTAATTGATCTGGATTCTGTCACGTACTAGAGATTTTAGTTGTGCTGGGGGAAGTATAGGCTGGATGTTAGGAGGAAGTTCTTCACAGAGAGAGTGATTTGCCATTGGAATGGGCTGCCCAGAGAGGTGGTGGAGTCACCGTCTCTGGGGGTGTTCAGGAAAAGCCTAGATGAGGCACTTAGTGCCATGGTCTAGTCGACTGGCTAGGGCTGGGTGCTAGGTTGGACTGGATGATCTTGGAGGTCTCTTCCAACCTGGTTGATTCTATTCTATTCTCTTTCATCCTGTTCTGCAGAAGTTACACCTTAAATTAGGCTGACATCTGTCAGTAATGAGGTAGCTACAACAAATAGAGTGAGAGATGGACTTACCAGCATCCCTTCCAGCTCCCTCTTTTTGTGATCTTTTGATCCTAACTGATGAATAATTCTTGGACAAATCCACTATTTATTTTTGTAGCATAACAAGTTACCTAGGGGTGCATGAAACAGGATAATGGTTAGCTTGGTAAATTGTGGAAATAGATTTCCCTGGACGCTCTCTAACCATGCTGAATGCCCTACCACAAGTCAGTAAACTATCTGGGGCCAAAACAGAAGCAGCAAACAAAAGAACTACAGGATAAAGGGAAATGGCTAAAGGAATGTAAAATTACTTTCTCAAGGAAGCTGGCTTTTAAATGTTAATGTGACTGCAGTGCAGTTTTTTAGAAGCCCCCTGGCTTTGAGAATTATTTTCATTTATTGAAATAGTCAGTAAAGTGTTGATTTTTCTTGTTTACTGAAAGGTTATTTCTGCCTGTCTCCAATGGCAGTTCTTTCCCAAGCATTCTCACTCATGATGGAGGCTTGTTCCAGTGATTCTGATCTTTTCTCCTACTGCAGTGACAGTCTGTGGCATAGCTTTGCATCCCGTTAAGACTTCCTGAGGAAAACCAACACTAATGCCAGGTTTGGAGACAATGCTGTCCCTCCATGGACTGTAATATGAGGCTGCAAAGCAAACTTTGCTTTCAAACAGCCACAACAAGATAACAAATCCGCCCCTTCATTTTCTACACTCTATTTTCCTAATTAGGTGGGTGGGAGAACAAATGTCCACATGCAGAAAGTAGGTGGGCATAGGCTGGATAAATCTCATGCTCCCAATTCTTGGCATGGAACAGCACAGCCATTATCCCTTCTAAATGTCAGGGAACTAGCTCCAACTCTACGAGGTGCCAGACACCTGCTCCCACTACTCCCAGCTTTGCCTTCTGCTGTTGCATCTCTCACTCATAGGCCTTGCTGTAATTCCACTCTGCACAAATTGAGCTGTAAGTGCCAGGAAAGTGGGATTCTGAAAGCATTTCATAGAAAGGCACAGATCAGGGCAGCAGCAGACCCATGAGGAGAGACACAGCTGCCACTTCCATGAAGAGAAACCACTCTGTAGTGAGACTGCACATTGATAAGAAGCCAGCAGAGGGTTAAAGCAAGATGCTTTCTTACAGACAGATGAAGTGAAATGGATTTAGGGATTTTCTCACAACAAAAGAGACAGAATAACCACCAAAGGCTATTGAAACGAGATGGTGAGTTCTATCAGACATGTCAAAATAGAATCAGTGGCAACAGCACAATGCTGTAACATCGAAAAAGTAGCTCTTCTACCCACAAAAACTGGTCTACAGGGCAAATCCTGTGCAATGAAGATCTCAAATACAGGGAAATCTATCTGATTTAGTGCAATGAGGCAGCAAGATGGGCAAAGCCTGCTTCAAGGCTCATCAGTCCTTGCATATGATCAGGGCTTCCACCATGCTCCCAACTGCTTCAAATGAACAGAGCTAATCAGAAGCCCTGATATGTGCTAGAAGACAGACCTGTAAGGAGCTGCAAGAAGAAGAGGTGAGAGAGCCTCTTAGTTTCTTTCTTGAGCCTCACCCAGGGACTCACATTCCTTAAATAGGTCAAGTGACACCTAATCAACTATTCTACACTGTCCCCCAAAGTTGCCCAATGGCCAAAAGAGAAGTTTTCTGCAGATCACTGCAACATTCCAACATAGTCCAGCAAACTTATCCTCATTCTTGGCAAGGCAGAAATGTTTAATGGTCCAGGCAGCTGTCAGTACCCATCCTTGTTGCAGAGTCACTGGCAACTTTGCCACAAAGGCAGCATGACACCCCACTCCTTGATCTGCATGTAATGTGGCGTGATGCTCACACCACTCTTGTCAGCTGAGCTGAGAAAACCTGCTGCTTTAGTCTAGAATTCATTGGAGATTGTGCATGCAAGCATGCCTGTCTTCCAGCAGAAGAGCTTCCAGTTTTTCCACTGTAGGCTTGGGGACAGAAGAAGACCTACCTTGCCACCCTGGAGGCACAGGGATTGTGAGTGAGAAGAAAGAACGTGTGCTACAGCCAAGATGCTCACGATTGCCAACATCCCCAGCTAAGTTCAACCGCTGTTTCCATTATGCATTTTTGTGAGTGAAGGTGTTTCAGTTCCAAACTCCTTGGCATATAAGAACAGTGTGCCATTTCTGAGGTACTCCTGCTGGTTACACAGGTTACTGATAGAAGCAGGGTTACGTATCTGGTGACTCTTCACAGTACATCACAACGTCTGTGGGAGACCACATTCACCACGCTGCTTAGTTAATACCTCTTTGGGGAAACCTGAAGATTGCTAACTATAGGACTGCAAATCAGAAAGCCATCTGTCAGTGAACTACAGAGATAGGTTTTACTTTCTAGTTCACCACATGGCTTCACCATTTTAATGGAAATAGCAAAGCTGTTCAGCTTTCATGGCAGTAGCAATACTGTCACCACAACTTGCATGTGCTTCAAATTACCTATTTCATGAAAGTCCTATGCATTATTGGCACATGCCTAATACATAGTCCCAAGAACAGTAGAGCCACCTGAAAACAAAGCATGTCATGCACTTGAGGAACTGTGTTTCACCCAAGGAAAATGGGTGCTTTTCAAGGACTCAGTCCGTTCTGCCATACCATTACACTCCAGAGGCTGCCCACTAAAGACACACACAAAAAAAAAAAAAGCTGAGCAAAATACAGCTCTTTTTGTGACTACTTGTGGTTTCTCTGGCAAAGAAAAGCATTGCTTTCCTAATACAAAACATTTTTCAGTCTAATGCATCCACAAATGACAGACCAGTACTCCCAAGACTGGCCCTAAGAAACAGTCCTAATTACTCCATGGTAATGCAGAGGAGAAAAATTATTGATTGACATACAGGAGAATATTCCCAGATGACTTCACACCTCACCTCCAAACTCCTATGACTCCCCCATATGTCAGCTAGAGTAGCAGTATTAACTATGCCATTTTTCATGGAACTGTTGAGAATCAACTTGAAAACTCTTATGCAGGAATTTAGTCTTTTCCTCTGAGAATCACAAGCATTAGTCAAAACACACACTGCAAGATAATCATTTTTAACTGATATTGCACAATGCCTACCAATTCCCAGCCAAAGTACAGAAGTCTGAGCAGTGTTCAGGTAAGACAAAGATAGTGTCCTTCAAGAAAGAAACAGTTGGATAGAGAGCATGAGAAACTGAGAAATTATGTAGATTTCAGTCACATTCTGAGTAGCATTTATTAAAGAAAAAAAATCACTCTGTAGTGATTTCTGGGTTTAGTTTTTAAAGGAAAAACATTCTTGGAATTGTCAAGGTAAATGCCAGACACATGTTTTAGAACTGAATCTAGCAATTTCTAGGCTCATACAGTGCTTCAAAATACAATGATGTGAGTAAGAATTCTTCTGAAGAAAAACCTACAAAAATCACTATTGAGAAGATTAACATCTAGTGTATAAAATAACATAAGACAGTAAGTAGCTGGAGCTGTTCAAGGCAGGATTGGACGTAGCACTTGGTGCCATGGTCTAGCCTTGAGCTCTGTGGTAATGGGTTGGACTTGATGATCTATGAGGTCTATTCCAACCTTGGTAATACTGTGTGATACTGTGATATGGAAGGAGAAGGAATGCATGCCTAACCAGATGTCAGTAGATCAAATTTTGATCCCAGGTACCCAGTTTGAAATAAATCCACTTACATGAGCACTAACCTGAAGTCAGTAGATCAAATGAGCTGAGAATCTGCCAGCCAAATACACAGTACATTTGAAACCTTGTTGCTCAGCTAATACAGGTCTCTCTGTCGAGTGCTATGTGGATTTTAACTTCTGGAGTATTATATTCTTTTCAACCAGCAAGATCCACAGGATCTGTTTGTCTTGGAAGTATAAAGTGGTAGTTTCCTATGTCACCTAGTATGGGTAAATGCAGGTTTACTGTTTCAAAAAGACTTATAAAGAATAGCATTGGCCTGAAGCCAGAAATCATGGTTTCAATCTCCACTGGTAATGTCCAGACATATCTTCCTTTTAAGCTACCTGTAGCCTAAAACCTGAAGATTGCATAAGGAGATCCTTCAAGATCAGCCTTCAGAGAGAGTCAGATTCCAGTTTGGGCTATTGATAAAAATTCCCAGGTTATGTTTGCATTATTTACTGTCTTGGAGATGTGCCAAATTTCAGGTTATACAGAAAGCATTAGCATGGCAAATTGTGCTATAATCCTCGGAAATAACACTCAGTCCTTCCTGAGTTTGCCACATCTAGCTTGAGTGAAAGAAAGAAATTGGAAGTTGAGGCAATGGAGAAAGAATCATAGAATCAACCAGGTTGGAAGAGACCTCCAAGATCATCCAGTCCAACCTAGCACCCAGCCCTATCCAATCAACTAGACCATGGCACTAAGTGTCCCTTCCAGTCTTTTCTTGAACACCTCCAGGGACGACAACTCCACCACCTCCCTGGGCAGCCCATTCCAATGGCAAATCACTCTCTTGGGGAAGAATTTCCTCTTAACATCCTGAGCCTATACCTCCCCTGGCACAACTTGAGGCTGTGTCCCCTTGTTCTGTTGCTGGTTGCCTGGCAGAAGAGACCAACCCCCACCTGGCTACAGCCTCCCTTCAGGTAGTTGTAGACAGCAATGAGATCACCCCTGAGCCTCCTCTTCTCCAGGCTAAACAACCCCAGCTCCCTCAGCCTCTCCTCACAGGGCTGTGTTCCAGTACTGGACACAGTACTCAAGGTGTGGCCTGACCAGTGTTGAGCACAGGGAAAGAATAACCTCCCTTGTCAATGAATCCTAAGGTGAGGGAAAGGAGATGAGTGCCTGCATTTTCAAGGAGAGAATAACACAGAGATGAGTGTTTAAGTTCCTATAATGTCTATTTTCTCACCTGTGCGAACCAATTCATGTATTCAGCAGGTTAGTAAATCCATCTCTGTCTCATGCCTAATGCAAGCACAAATGCAACACTTGCTGTTCTATTGCAAGATAAAAGCTTGGGTTGTTCAGCCTGTTGAAGAGGAAGCTGAGGGGAGACTTCATCGCTTTCTACAACTGCCTGAAGGGAGGTTGGAGCGAGGAGAGGCCAGCCTCTTCTCCTTGGTGATAAGTGACAGGACTAGAGGAAATGGTTTCAAGGTGTGCCATGGGAGGTTTAGGATGAGTGTTAGGAATTATTTCTTCACTGAAAGGATTATCAAACATTGGAATGGTCTGCCTACAGCAGGGGTGGAGTCACTCTACCTTGAGGTGTTTATCATGTGGACCTGGTGCTTAGGGACATAGTTTAGTGTTGACCCTTCAGGGCTGGGTTGAGGGTTGGATTGAATGATTTTAGAGGTTTCTTCCAATCAGATGTATTCTGTGAAAGGGAGAAAGAAGTGTACTCGAGATGATTTTCTTCCCATTTAAATGCAACCCACTGCTAAAAATCTTAGCTTGCATTCATTGTTCTGACAGAGAACCAACAAAACAAACACAAATCATGACTCTATTCACATGATGGCAGACTAAGTACAAAAGGATGTTTGGACTTATTTACCCCTATTTGAACTTAAATGCCCCTGTTTGAAAACCTCGGGTTTGGTAACAAACCCAGAAAGGCTATGTATCTTTTTACCCCAAATAATTTAAAGGCTTGCTATGCAAGATTTCAGTTCAAAAGGCCCTCCCTTTCAAGGTGGCACAAATAGTGCAAAATACTGTAGCTGGGATAGAAATCTCAAGAATATTACAGACTGCTGCAGACTCTAATCGCATATCCATTGGGCCACACATACAAAACACAGGACCTACTTCTGAATCCTCTCTGGCACTCTTCTCACCCACTGTTGTACCTGTCTTTAATGGTTGACTGAGCAGTACTATGGCTTCTCTCCTCGCTCTGGGACCTTTCAGGTCCTTTGGTTCTCCCAGCTGAGAATGGTGTCCTGCATGCAAGTATGTGTCCCAGTAGCTGTCTAGTACAGTTGCCCATGACATGATGTCCCAATACCTGTGAGTATACACCAGCATCTCAGATACTCCTTCTCATTACACGTCACACAACTGCTGTCTCACACTGAAAGAAGCCTGAGAATATACACTGGGTTGGTCCACATTCAAACCAGCTCAACTGCCTTGACTTAGCTATAAAGATGGGCCATCCATAGATTACTGTAGGAATCAGAGATACTCAGACTTCCACAGATCTTTCCCCAGCACCTAAGAAACACACTGTCAGTGTTTATAAATGAGGAGATCTTTTCAGATGTTTACTTTAAGACTATTTCAGTGCTGCAAAGGCATTGTCTTTCTTCATAAGCAGAGTCTTTGCCTCAGCTTATGTGTTTTAATAATTTACTCAATCAGCATGTACATGTTCATTTCAACTAGCACTGCAACCATGCAAGTGCAATTTAGTGGATGAAGCAGCTGTGAAAAATTGTTTAACTGTGACCTTAAGCAGCCTAGTTGTGGCAGAAACCCTCTCCCATTAATCAGTTGTGCTTTGTCTATAGTATTGACTTTGTACACATTATGGAGCTTTTCATTGCAGAAAAGCTGGTAGATAGGTCAAGAATGTCAAAATTACTTTCAGATTTCAGAGCACTGAAAAAATAAACAGGAGGGGAAAAAAAAAATCTTGATGGAATTCTTATGCAGCTTCCAGATGCTGCAACATGTACTTTTGGAAATGTGGTCAGGCATCTTCCTGTGTTATTTGAGAAAGTGTGCAATCACCCAGTTGTTGGGTTTATCATACAAGAACTTGCCAGCAAATAACTGTTATCTCTCAACTATGAGATTTCTGTCCCTAGCTGACATTGCTGATTAAAGAGTTCCTGCAGTGAGCAAATGTGGAAAGGCAACCATTTTATCTGGTGGTATATTGTTCCCCATTCATATTAGTGGGGGGAAAGAAAAAAAGATGGTGTTTACACAAAGGACAAGCAGCATCACAGCTGGAAAGGCAGAGGCAACCCTGAGTCTATAGAAACACAAGACACTGTTCAGAATCGGTGCAAGATTGTTGATGAGATGTTATGCTGAGGCTGGCAGGCTGCATTTATTTTGATAGGTATGATATTCTTACTTATTCAGCTGCCTGCCAGAAGCTGTGGAGATCATCCTGATTAGGAAAAAAAACAGTTTCAGAAGCTCTTCTGTTTTGAATAACACCACACTTGTGAAACCTGGCAATTCCTGCAAGTCCTGGTCAGAGGGATACGTGCAGGAGAGTACATATCTCATACCTCCTTACCAGCACTCTAGGGATAGCTGAAATCTGCAAGAGCATGGGACACCTGGATTTCTGCAAAGAAACACTGAGCAGCTAGGCAGCAATCCTGCTGGGGGCAAAGACTGTCTCTGGAACCAATGTCTGTGCAGCGCTCAGTACTGTTGTCTTAATGGTAAATGGTTTAATAGAAAGAGACAACTTCAGAGTCAAAAGTGAACACAATTGGCACTCATAATCGGAGCAGCCATATCTGCCCTTTCTCTTAGATGTCAGGGAAGAAAAATACCTTCTTTTTGTAAAGACAAACCCCAGAAATAGCATATGGAAATTGAGCAGAGGAGATAGAGCACAAAAAATGGATGGGTTAACACATTATTTTCTGAAAATTTTGTGTTACTTCCTCCATAATTGATACCAAAGTAGCTCACAATGGCATCCCGATGACAGCATGTGGCCTAATTTGGCACTTCTTGCACCAGCAGGAGGCTCTTCTGCAGGCTATTGACAATCCAGCTAAGGCTGGCATCCTGGCCTGGTTGAAGCTGACATAGTGTGACACATTATGAGTGGGAACAGGACTATCGTAACAGATTAACATGAACACAGGCTTGCCAGAATACCAGTATGTGGATAATACTTAAGTGTTAAAGGGAGGAATCTCTCTCCAAACATGATGAAATGACAGTCTGTCTCCAGCTTGCCCAGCTACTGTTGGGAAATCTGTCACAGGGTATAACAGCTGAGCTCAGCACACACCAGAGCCATTTCTGCAGCCCATGTCAGAGAAGCAACTGTCTTTCAGAACTGGATTCTCTAGATGACATAGGTAGAAACAGATTCCCAGAAGAAAACTACAAAAGCCTCAGCAGACTGCTTATGTTTCTTGCTGGAGTGCTTTCTTTGGCAGGGAAGCCTAATTAAGGATTTTTTTTTTCTGGTCAATTTGTATACTTGTGGGCCTCATGGTGAATTTTGTAATGAGTTTAAATGGGTAGTGTAAGACTGCGATGAAGGTTATGCAGATACACAGAATAAAGTGTAAGGCAAGAGAATCCTCTCCATTATAGTGTAAGGTGTCTCTCCTCGTGGCAGGGAGTTTTAAGTAGATGATTCTTGAGGTCCCTTCCAGCCCTGACAATTTTATGATTCTATGATTTCTTATTGCCTTGTGAGCTTAAAGCGATAATTGATGTTGGGTCTGAGTGCATATAGCTCCCGTTTGTTCCTTGGAGAAGCACTCTGGCCAAGTGAGCTGGCATGCTGCTGTGTTACAGCAAGCTGTTCAGGATGAGTACCTTCAGCACTTGCAGAATTCTCGCTGAGTTCTTAGACTCATAGAATAGAATCATAGAATTAGTCAGGGTTGGAAGGAACCACAAGGGTCATCTAGTTCCAATCCCAATGCCATGGGCAGGGACACCCTAACTTAGATCAGGCTGGCCAGAGCCGCATCCAGCCTGGCCTAAAACACCTCCAGGGATGGGGCCTCAAACACCGCCCTAGGCAACCCATTCCAGGGTCTCGCCACCCTCATGCTGAAGAGCTTCCTTCTCATGTCCAGTCTGAATCTCCCCACCTCCAGCTTTGCACCATTCCCCCTAGTCTTGTCACTTACTGATATCCTAAAAAGTCCCTCCCCAGCTTTTTTGTAGGCCCCCTTCAGATACTAAAAGGCCACAATGAGGTCACCTCAGAGCCTCCTCCAGACTGAACAGCCCCAACTCTTTCAGTCTGTCCTCATAGGAGAGGTGCTGCAGCCCTCTGATCATTCTCATGGCCCTTCTCTGGACATGCTCCAGCACACTTTTGAAGGCACTTGTTGCACATAACCAGGAGCTATGGTGTGTAAGTCGAGAAGGAGTCAAACTCACAAGATTAGCATTAGCACTGCTCATACAGAATCCTCCTTTACCTCTCAAAATTAAGGTTCTTGTTCCCACATATATTTGGAAAAGGCACCTACCGTTTACGTACAAAAAGTATACTTCAACAGATTTCACAAGCAATTAATGCCTTCTCTGAACACTCTTTTCAGAGGGTTTTCATACTAAATGAGGAAAAAAAGCCCTGTGTTTGCACAAACTGTGGCTAAAGTGCTTAGCACTTTTCAAAGGTGCATGTTGAAATGCAGAAGTATTTTTAACCCCAGATAAGATCTTGAGGAAATATTTACTGGGCCTCAGAGAAAATGTAAATCAAAACTGCTAAAACTGTGTCAGTAGACTTGATTACAGTTTAGTTTTTTAAGCTGCAAATGAAAACAAGTGGAGTTTTAGGTGAGTTTGTACTCCTGTATCTCCTTTTAAATCTGTCTGTTTATATTTCAGTGTTTTGGGCGTGACACAAAGGTGGCAAGTTGCTGAATTCTGAGTGTCCTTCAGTAGCTGGAACATTGCATTCCAATGCCTTTCCATAGAATCACAGAGTCAGCCAGGTTGGAAGAGACCTCGAAGCTCATCCAGTCCAACCTAGCACCCAGCCCTGTCCAATCAACTAGACCATGGCGCTAAGTGCCTCATCCAGTCTTTTCTTGAACACCTCCAGGAATGACAACTCCACCACCTCCCTAGGCAGCCCATTCCAATGCCAGTCACTCTCTGGGAAGAACTTCCTCCTAACATCCAGCCTAGACCTCCCCTGGCACAACTTGAGACTGTATCGCCTTGTTCTGTTGCTGGTTGCCTGGGAGCAACCGGGTTTTTTTTGCCACATGTGTTGTTAACACAAGAAAATGTATTCAATGAAGAAATTAAGCCATGCAGCTAGCCACAGACAGATGAATGAAAGTGACCAAAAGCTGGTTGAAGTGGGAAGCTAGGAAGAGAGAAAGGACTGTTAAATATGTACAGTCTCCAGATCCCTTTAATATCAAATAAAAAGGCTTTAGAGAGTGAAACCAGCACTTTCAAATGTGGAAACCACTCTCTTCCTGTTCCTGAGCAGGAATCTGGGTTGGGACTGTGCTCCTCTCTTCTATTTTGGCCTCTGATCTGTACTTTCTCTCTTGACCTGAGGACAGCGGAGAGGCAGCAACTAGCATGTAGGTAGGCTGCTTAGCAGAGATGAATCTATCATCAGGGCCCCCTAGGGATCCATTTGGGAAGCAAAGAGAAAGCTGAAAGCAATGCCAGCATTACGCTGAGCTGTTGCTCTCTGGAGCCCAGTCTTCAGCCAGATTGTGAATCTGGGGGACTCGGAACTGAGACAAGGATAAACTCAAATATAAAGGGAGGTTTCTGCTGTATCACCTTGTTTCACTCTTGTCTCCCTAGGGCATGTGAACACCACAACAGATCATGAGCAATATCATTATTCTAACACAATGTTTTTTCCTCAACACGGTTTTAAAGGGAAAAGTAACATTCCAGCGTGGTAAACAGGGCTTATTTTCAGCTATCTCACACATCTTATCACAGCCACTCTCTTCTGGCTGCTAAGATACAAAGCCATTGTCATTGTGATGAAGTGGTACAATGGCAGCTTCTTCCACCCAAAGTTAGTCTTGCTAATTGCCCCAGCTACTGAGAGACTTCAGAAGGAACAGATTTCAGGAACTTAAAGCACAACATGTACACTGGCCATATACACAAGTCATCTAGCCGAGAACCATCTGGCTTACCAGGTAATGTAGAAAGCAAAGGAATCCAGATCTTTGATCCAGTATGACTGGAAAGTCAGATCAAATTTGGAGTGTACAAACTCCTCCAAGCTTTTCTCACCATTTTTTCTCTTTGGCTATAAAAGGAGCAGCAGCAACTGGCACTCTTCTAGAAAAGAAAGACTTCAGAGGGAACAGCCTGAAGCTGAACCAGGATAGGTTTAGGCTAAACATCAGGATTTTTTTTTTTCACTGAAAAGTTTAGTCAAGCACTGAAACAGGCTGCCCAGGGACTTTACTGAGTCACCATCCCTGAATGTGTTTTAAGTTTGTTTAGATGTGATGCTAAGCAGTATGGTTCAGTGGTGAACTTGGCAGAGCAGGGTTAATAGTTAGACCCGATGATCTCAGGGGTCTTTTCCAACCTGAATGCCTATGATTCTATGATTCAGGATCCTTGAATATTTTCTCTTAAAATAGATGGGTCTGTACAAACTTTTTGGCACAGCTCTCACTGACCAGGGGCTCATTGTTTCCAAGAGGCACTCATCTCACTGATCTTCTGTATTGTGATATATTCCTTATTTCCAATTCAGCCAGGGAAGGATCTTCTACACCAAAGCATCAGGAAGGTCTCAAGCATTGCCTCAGTGCTGTATCCTGCTGGAAGGAATGTCTTTGTAGCTGACTGTCCTGGGAATGGGCATAGGTTCTCTGCCTTCAGCTAGGAGCAAATGGTGCTTCTTCCCTCAGGAGGCAAATCCTGGCTATGCAGGCTTCTTGAGCTCCAGCTGCTGTAGCTGTTATGCTTGGCACAGAGGGGTGTATCTTGTGGTAGCCATGCTAGTAAAGAGCTTTATTTTTTCTTTTCTTTAAATAAGAGAAATTTGATATTTCATTATTTGAGACAATTTGCTTTCAAATCTGTCCTTTGAGAAACTGAGATCACTACAGCCTGGAGACTAGACAGGGCTCAAGGGAATTTCAGTCCTAGACTAATAAATTCTTGTCTGACCTGCAGCAACCACACATCTTAAACAACTCCTCTTACTTCACTAGTTACTCTAAGCTTACCATCGTGTTTCAGATTCTAAACACTGCCCATGTCCTTTTTTCCTGAAAGAACAGTTTGATAGAAAAAATTGTGTCTGTTGAAGCATTCCTGTTAACCCAAATACTTCCTACTAATTCAAAATACAACAAAAAAAAGAGACTCTTTTTCTCTGGAGAAGATTATCAATTTTAATACATTCTATTGTCTTCCCAAGCATTTCAATTTGAAAGCAAAACTCCTTTTCATCTTTCCTTTGCTGGCCTAATCTCAGCAGCTGACTCAGAAATCAAAGCATAACCTGGGATCTCCAGCATGTCCATTCAAAGGCCTCCTGATTCCTGATAAAGCAATGATTTAGTGTCACACAAAAGAGTTCTGTTGTCCCCAAACTCCCATCAAGCAAGGTAGCCATTGCTGCTTCCCAGTAGGACTAAGCAGTTTGGTGCTAACCCTCACAACGTTCTAGCAAGCCTCGTAGGAGAAACTGGATGAACAGTTTGAGGTGGTTGAAAGTGTAGGCTGGATTTGTGCAGAAACTTTGGCACATGACATACAGTTACGTTCAACTGACTGCAAATCTGATCCTAAGACGTAGCATGAACCACAGGTGAAACTAAAATTGGTGCATTTTGTCCCCAGTCCTGCAGGACAGACGGAACTGACTTTCAGTTCATAAGGCTTTCAAGGTAACTCTCCACTCTAAACCCACCCAGCCTGTTCCTGTCCTACTCACAGGAGCTCATTTGTGATTCACACAAACCGCTTTGTGTCTTTCATTGTCATCACGGTGCGCTTGAGATTCAAAATCAAACTTTGCTTCCTGCATTCCCACATATACTGTGATTACTTGCCCACCAGGGGAGTACTGATATTCTCATCTACCTTCATGAAGGATCATTTGTCACTTCAAGCCCTCTAGCCACCTGGAACATGGAAATTCAATTTACATAAATTCAGGGTCCAGGTTGCCTCTGCTCTTGCTGGCTGTCATAGCAGCCTAATTCATGGGTGGTCACATCAGCCTTTCACCTTTCTATGTGCCTTAGTTACAAGGAGCAAACACAAAGCTTAAGAAGTGAAAGCGCATTCTTCAATCTGATGCAGAACAGCAAGCTAAGCATACAGCAGAAACCTGTGGGATTTAATAGAGGTTTTAGAGCCACAGTAAGGAACTCTGAAAATAACTTAGCATGCACATGAATTGCTTACTTCCTCTTTTTACTGCAGATTGTCATGAAGTCCCCCTTACTCAGGCATCAAGCTCTGAAAAAACACTCGTAATTTACAGGGCTTTCTAGCCATTTTCTACTACAGAGTGGATTACTTCAGGATTTTAGACTTAGATTAAACTCTTTGGGAAGCTTCAGATGTTGCCTTTCTACAACAAACAGCATTCAAATCAGTTGTTGGCATAAACAACAGCCAAGCTGTCCTCTCTTCTTGCCAGAAGAACTAGGTCCAATGGGACTTAGCAACCATGATTTTTTTTCCATTGTAGATTCTAGTTCAAGATTTTCTACCAACTAGACATAGATTATTTTGAGGATTCCAGCTCAACAATGCTCTCCAAGACACTCAAGCGCAGATTCACAAAGGTGAGGACATGGGCCCAGGTCTGCTCTGGGACATGGGAGAAAATACTCAGAGATAATTCTGTTATCAGAGATAACAAACAAAGGAAGAAAGTACTCAAAGATAATTATTGGCTTTTAATGCAACTGGCAAGACTCTTACATTAAAGCTACCTCCTCTTTGTTTAGTCCTTGGTTCAAAAACTCATATTCCCCATCTATCAGCATTTCACGATGAGTTATTTCTTTAATAGCAAAGTGACTAAAATGTACAACACGGTGAAAATCACCTCCTCATTCTTTGCACTGTTATATAATACACAATGAAGAACAAATGGTATTACAGCTCTGGGATTGTCTCCAGAATGAGTTACATGTGTCCCATTTCCCATTCCTGTTATAATCTTTGTCAAGATAGTAGAATGATATGTCCCATTTGCTGTCCCTTTCACAGTATTGGTCACACTACTGCAATAACAGAGTTGCTGGATGCCCATGGACACATCATTAATTATTTGCTGGTGCAAGGAAAATTTTCTTGTATTCTCTGATTATTCTGCCCTTCCCTTTTAATCCAGGAGCAGATGCTAATCGACACTATTCCTTTCTATTGTTTTTAGGATGAGATTTTCCCTTCCCACCTTTTGTTTATGAGGAGAAAATTCTTCACTGAGAGAGTCATTGGCCACTGGAATGGGCTGCCCAGGGAGGTGGTGGAGTCGCCGTCCTTGGAGCTGTTCAAGGCAAGGTTGGACGTGGCACTTGGTGCCATGGTCTAGCCTTGAGCTCTGTGGTAAAGGGTTGGACTTGATGATCTGTGAGGTCTCTTCCAACCTTGGTGATACTGTGAGTGGTAGAGGAGGAGGTGAGCAGCAGAACTGACAGTGTATCGCTTTGCTAATTGCAAAGATTCATCCAGGTGTTGGCAAAAATCAAACCTACTAATGCAATATCACCAGCCATGAAGGACAAATAATTGTAAGAGATAAATCACTGTTCAATAAACACACTATTAGAATGGCCACCTACTCCTAAGCACACAGCTTTGAGAAAACTTACCTTCTGATGCAAATATTTGTACAGAATTGATGGCCACCAACTAACAGCATTACTTTAAACTGTATTTAAAAATGAATGTGCTGCTGGATAAATTCAAATTGCAAACATAATGGAAAACAAAATAACATATGAGAAGTGGTAGCAAGGCTTCATAGTGAATGGGAAAAGGAGGGAAGAAACATTGTCCTGTTTTGTTTGTACTGCTAGGAATGCTTTTTGTGGCAAAATACTGAAAAGGGGCTCAAGTCGTTACCCTGAGCAAGCGATCCCCTACACCTTTAGAGGTTCAGTTTAAGGACTTACCTGCTTCTCCTTTGTTGGAAGCTGTGAGAGAAGGCTCACTACAGTGGTCTTTGATATATCTTGAGTCTGTCTGAACTGGAAATCAGGTGGTTTTGAACACTGGGCCATGATGAGAAAACATGGCCCCAGACTGAGGATCCTGAAGGAACTGCTTCCCTCTGGGCAGGGGACCCACTGGAGCTCTGAACCAATGCACCCCACGGCTGGAGTTAAAAAGCTCCCTTAGCCTCACTGGCCCCCTGAAGCTCTGGGATGACTAAACACAAACTTCTGAAAACAAGGAAGTAAAGGCTATAGGTAAGAGAAATGTGATCAAAACCAGGAAACAGAGCTAAGGGGTGTCCTGGTCCAGATCTGCTCAGGCACGTTAGCAGAGAGGAGATGACTATCATGAGGATTCATGTTTTTCTCTGCTGCGTCTGTCAGCAGCAATCTGCATTTGCTGTGTGAGCTGCAGCTGTATAGGGATGGATTTGATCCATTCTGGTACACTTAAAGCAGCTGTGTCCCAGCAGCACTGCTGCTGGTGCCAGCCACACTGGAGAGGGCCCAAAAGAGTGTACCAAAGGAGGGGAAGGAAAGAAATCCAGATGAAACAGGCTGACAGCAAAAGATGACAGTAAGTCATCAGTACATTTGGATGCAACGTCAGATTGGACGACAGAGTGTTGATCTGCTTGAGGATATGAAGGCTCTACAGAGGGATTATAGCAGGCTGGATTAATGGGCTGAGGCCATTGTAGGAGGTTCAATAAGGCCAAGTGCCAGGTCCTGCGCTTGGATCACAACAACCCCATACAATGCTATAGGCACTGGGATGAGTGGCTGGAAAGCTGCCTGGTGGAAAAGAAACTGGCTCAGGAGAGGCTTCTACAACTCCCTGTAACTACCTTGTAGTGAGGTGAGTGTTGATCTCTTCTCCCAAACAACAAGCAATAGGACAAGAGTAACTGCCATAAGCTGCACCAGGGAAGGTTTAGGTTGGACATCAAAAATATTTCTTCGCTGAAAGAGTTGTCAAACATTAGAACAAACTGTCAGGGAAAACGTGGAGTCATCATTCCTGAAGGTATTTAAAAGATTTGTAGACCTCACATATAGTGATGGCCTTGGCAGTGCTAAGTTAATAGTTAGACCAGATCTTAAAGGTCTTTTCCAACCGGATGCTCTTTGCAATATATGTCATGTTATGTTACGTTATGGGGGTATGAGAACAACCTCTGTGGTCTAGTGCAGAAGTCCATTCACTGAAGTTCACTGTCAGACCTAACCTTGGCAGCACTGGTAGCAGGGACTCAGATCATACAGGAACTAGGACTGACATGAACAACACAGCGAGGCAACCATGCAGAACAATGAGGCGATTACTACTTGGAAAGGGGATAAATGTTCCATCAGAAAGTCTGGTCAGAAGCAACAGCGAGCCCACTGAGAGGAGAGAGTCTGTGAGCACCAATTTGATAAATTTGCTTATAAAGAGGGTAAAGGAAAGGAATTTATCATTGATAAATCCTGATTAATAAGAGTATTTGTTTTTCCCAAGTGAAAGACCCAGAGGATTCACTGTAATACATGACTGTGGAAACAAGCAATTGGTGTCACTTGACAGAAATTAACAGTGGAGAATTCCCCCTCCCCAGAGATATGGAAGTGGCCAACAGCATGGTGGCCAGGAAAAACACAGACACAGACTGGATTGCAGACTGACTTTGACCCACATACAGAGCAAGTGAAGTGCTTCTGCTCTGCTATAAATGACCTAAAAACTGTTTTAGTTCTGTCCTAAGCTGTATACCATGAGCTAGTTGTGCAATCACTGCATCTTTCTTTAGGAGGTTTTCAAGCTTAAACATCCTAAATGACAAAGAAATCAAAATAGGGAGACTGTCACTTGTGCGACACAGGAAAAAAAATGGACTTTTCTCACCACACAACAGAAGCAGCAACATGGCAGTCAGTTCTGTATCTAGAAATGAAACAGCAGGAAGACTGCTCTGCTGTCAGTTTTTTTCAGAGATTATATGTTCTTCATGAATAGGTTTTGCATTGTTGTTTGAAATATGTGAAATATAGGCATGAACATTGTGTACCAGTTTAAAAAACTCAGCAAATTACATAAAACTTTGACATTGAACAGATGCCTGGAGAGAATAGGAGCAGAAAAAGCATAAGGATATTTCTTCATTCCCCTAAATACCACCTTTCCAGCATTCAGCTATTTTAAGCTCAAGAGATGTCCTCCCTATCCCAACATTTTCCTTCCCTTAACCATAAGTTTTCAGTCCACCTGTTCAGATGAGAGTAAGATTATAGTCAGCAGTTAATGATTTCCAGCAATGATCCAAAAATATTTCTAATTTTAGACCAGTTAAATCTACCATGAACTAAAAAAAAAACCCAACCAAATTGCAACTCAATTTTACCAGAGATAAAATGATAACTCAGGTTTTGCACGTCTCAGTCAGCCCAGAAAGGAGGAAAAGGAAGCCAATGGACCATAGGTTTCCCAGTCAGAACCAGTTTTGCCTTCGCTGCTTTTAACAAAATGTGTGTAGGCTGAAGTCACTTTCATACCACTTGAGAGCAAGATAATTTCATATATACATGTGTATATATATATATGTGTATACAATTATTCAGATCATTATTCTTGGTTATATATTGCATTCACCTGAATAATCTATTGCCCTTTGTTAACTACAGCAGTTGTGTTAACCAGAAGGTGTGAATTCCGAGAAACAATTGTGGGGTTCCACAATGCACTGCAGAAAGCAAGCAAGCAGTTGCATAATTATTCCAGCATGACATGTTCATACATAAAATTAAGCTTTCTCTTCGAGCACGGTCTGTCAATAGGCTCTGTAAGCCTGCAGGAGAGTTATTCATAACACATTCAATTTTACCTATCAGTATGATGTCCAATTACTTGAGAAAGGGTGAAAGAGTTTATGCCACATCTAAACATGACAGAGATAACCTTTAAGTACTGGCAAGTACCAAGATGTTGTTGGCAGTAGGCATTCTGGATGTGTTTGTGTTTTTCTTTGTACATGGTTTCCTCCTTTTTTCATATAAATGAAAATTGTTAAGTATTTTAAAAACCCCACGTTATTACACCTTCCAAGGAACAAGTCTGGGAAGGGAAAGGAAGATGTATACTACCTAACCTTCCCTAATGCATTTAACATAATGTGGGGTTTGTTCTTTCCACAGATAGTAAAGTAGCATTTTTCTGATCCTTGATTTCAGCACACAAGTATCTAGTTGTAAATTCAGCAGCAAGCCCAGTCACTGAGCCCTGTACAAAAATAAACTAAAGAAGTAAAATAATTGTGTTGTACTGTCTTAAGTAAAAGATACCAAAAGCTTTGCTCCCTTTTCAATTGGTAAACCTCATATCTTTTGAAATAGACCAGCATATCTCTCTTCTTAATACATCCCAGCAGGGAGCACAACAGCAGGTCTAGTTTATCTTAATTATCTCTCTTTACCTCCACAGGAGGAAGAAATTACTGCTAGTGTGTAGCTAGCTAGAACAGAAGAAGCCAAAGAGCAGAAGTCTCCATTTCTCCAGAACTATTCTCACAGCTCAGGTAACTGCAATGGGAAAATATGTTGAAAGGAGTGTAGGAGAGTGTTTTGGATAAGGGGATGTGGAGGGTCAGAATCACATAGCTTGTGGAAGAGAAGTTTCTTTGTGTTTTATTCTTGCTAACCTTGCAGGCAAACACCAAAGAGTTGGCAGTAGTCACTGAGAGCGTGCTCTAGCATAGACAAAACTTCAAGAAGCATAGTCTCTGTACAAACCAGAAGAGAGAAGTAGTATCAGGGACACTTAAAATGCTGAGTGCTTTTAAGACAAAAACAGACTATCAGCCTTTTCATTTTATAGGACTGTGCATATGTGGTAGTTGATTATACATTAATTAAGTTACCTTTTTGTCAGCTAGTGACTCTCATACTGTTCTTCTCTTTTGGATAGCTTAAAAATCAGGCATCTTGGAGTTTATGGTCCTGGGAAGGTGTTCTGGACTTCTAAACCTGTGCTCTTTTAGAAACTGTGGTTTCATTGCTTTGTTGTAGTATTTTTTTGTTGCATCTTTAGTAGTGGCTTTATCTAATAGTGGCTTTAACTAATATGGCTTTGTTTTGGTTCTTTGTCATTAGACAAGACCCACTCTTTTTTCATCAGAATATTTTAAGATGCCTTAAGAGTCTGATGCACTACTCAGAGAAATTGATGTGGACTAAATTCTTGTGTTTCCTTGGGCCTTGTTAGTGAAGCAATTGCAGCATAAATCTAAGTTACCATTTTCTCATGTGCTTTGTTCATCTGTGGTAACATTCCCAAGACCGCTTTTCTCTTAATTCTTCATGGCTAAGGAACAACCTTTTTGCATAATTTATATCCTGATCAGAACTAATAACTTAGCAGTAATTTCCATAAATGTTAATTGAAATATCTAACATTTAAGATTTGGAAGAAGCACCATGCAGAAGTAAACCAAACAATTTAAAGTCTGCTAATTCATACCAAAAACTTAGCTCTGATTGACCTTATATCTGCTCCACATGATGAGTAAATGTGAACACTAATTACTGCTTTACTGTCCTAACTAGGTTATTATTATGACTTCTGTTGGTTATCATTATTATTGAAATAGTAAAGATTATTTCCTCTGTAACCTAAAACTCAGTCCAACCATTTTTTGTTGTGTAGTGTACATGATGGGCAGCTGCTGAATAATTTTGTCCTTGACGTTAGGGCTTTGATTATGGTGCACATCAGGTCAGCTTTGGGGACCATGGCAATCTGCACATTGCTGGGTTATAGTGTTTTTTCACTCAAGGCACAGTCAGCAGATTAGGTCATCACTAAAAAGGAAGTTCTGGGCCTATGATTCTCCAGTTTAAAATATAAGTTGATCATAATGCTAAATAAATGTTGATGATGTTGATTGTCCTCTCCTTTATCCTTATGCAGTGAAGGGTGTATTTATTCAACTTAAGTCAGCAGGAAATCCTTTCAAGCAGCTTTGAAAAATTTAGCCAAGAATCCTCTACTAGCAGACTCTTGGCAGCATGTGTGCACCCTTCTGGTTTCCTTTTTGATGAGGGTCATGTTATCCACATAGTGAAGCATTCAAAAGCAAGATACCAGTAATAATAATATATTACTTCCAAAAGCTTGCAAGTTTTCTTTCTCCAAATCAGGAAATGCCCTTGAGCCAGCTAGGCAGACTAAGTACTGGCCATCAGTGATGATTTCTGAGGCAGGAGTCATTTGATAACCTCTCTATAGCACAAATCTCTATCTCTTTGAAATATTATCTGCATCTTCTGGCTGTCTATATGAAACTGTAGTCCTGTGAGACCCTGATTCTGACAGGAGCTTTCAGGACAACACAGCTGATAAATCCGAGTGATGAAGATGATGATTGCTTTAACAAACTGCAAAACTCCCTCTGTTGGCATGTAGCTAGTGAGTGAAATGGTTGCCTGTTTCACACTTGTGAAAATCCAAACACAGGACTCAGAATAACTTCTAGATTTGTCAGACTGTTGTGGAAGTTCCAGCCACACAGGACTAGTGATTTGGTGTCTGAGCGTGGCTTTTGTACTAAAAAGGAAGGGGGAGGTTTTGTACTGGCAACAGTAATGAGAGCTTCTGGGTAGGAAAATACCCATGTCCAAAATACTTACCAGCAGTTTACCAGTGATGACCCAAGTTACTTGCAGTTTTCACAGTAGAAAATCTCAGCAAGTAAAACCATGGTGGCCTAGAGTGATTCAACCATGTGTGATGCTTGTGCTCTGAAAACATGGAGTAGAGGTAGTATATTAGCATCTCTATTCAGTGACCCTTGGCTGATGTGATGATCAGTGTTTGGTAAAGAGTAGAAAGGGAAATACTCCATTTTGTACTAGTGCAACTCTATTCTGTAAGAAAACAAAACATGCCCCATGTGTTGATGATTCATGCTCAAGACTGTTACACAGCTGTTTCCTTTGGGCTGTATTTATTTTTGTTGCTGACAGTCCATTGTTATTATAGATGTTAGAACAAGGTCGTTTTAATTTTTACTATACTCAGGGCTGGAGAAACTAACCTAGACACAACAATGAAGAACCACTTACTTAGTCTGCTTCTCTGTAAATGGATGATAGGTTGAAAACCACAAAACCAGGGGAAAAAACTATCCATGTTTCGCAATTCTTCTTGTTCTGTTCCACCTAAGGCCTGTTTTCTTCCATGACTGACTAAATAGCATTTCTAAACAGCTGAATGTTTTCATTCTTTCTAGCTAGATTTTTCTAAGCAATCAGAATTCTACTGCAGCATTACATAAAAAAAAAACCAACACTATTAAATAATAAAATAAGTAGAATGAGCATTTCAAATACAAGCAGTCTTTGCTCTTTCACTGCAACATGGCTCCAGTCCAAAGCCAATTATGAAAAACAACGGCACCTCAGCACTATTACCCACAGCCATCTAAAAGGAAGAATTGCACCTACTCAAAGCTGAAAACATTTTCAAGAAATGTAATTATTTTCTTACTTTCTCACCTTAAGTGTTCTTTTTACCTTACTTCACTCTAAAACGCCTTGGGTGTTACTCATTTAGAACATATGGAGCACTACATAAATCCAAGTTGTTGCTGATTTAACTTAAAAGTCAGGGTTTATTTTCTGTTTTCACTTCTGCCTGTTTACACTCCTTGAAACATCTTTTGCATTGCCCCAGATGTCACTTCTCACAGCACTTCATCTTTTGTACATTTTAATCTTGCTTCCTCAGTACTTGTGATTTTTCGCTTCATACAGTGATGGAGAGAAATGCAATGCCAAAAACCAATCGTCAAAGAAAATGGCAAAATGATTTAAGCTCATGCCTTTAAATTCAGTATGAATTAAGTTTAATGGTCAAAACCCTTTCATCAATTTAAGAAACTGTGTAGATCATGATTTCTAAAGGAAGAAATGACTCCTGAGACAGCTCTATCTAATAGAGAGTTTTCTCTTTATTTATCTTATCTTTATATATCTTATATCTTATATCTTTATTTGTCTTATCTTTATATATCTCCCTACTGTCCTAACTTTAACATACTGTAGAAATAATTTGTAGCCTTTTGTTCTCATATTGGGCTTGCAATGATCTTGGTCAAGAATTCAAAGTATGTTGATAATAGCCGCTGGCAAAACGCGTTCCCTGTGCTGCAGTGGGCTATAAGATGGAATAATCGAAGCATGATTTACTCTCAGATATAACACTATGGGCTCTCTAGAGTATCCATCAGAGTTATGTCCTAGATGCACAGTGAGTCACTAAATACTGGCCAAAGGTGTGGTAGTTTTCTAGCATGTTTTTCATTTAACAACTGGGATGCTTAGCAGGCCTTATTCATTTCTAGAAAGAGTCCTTCACAAGAAAGTCATCTTAATTAAGGTCTATAATGTTTCACATGTGTCTTTGCATAAATATTACCACTAGTTCATTACACTTTGTAAATGAAGAATTCTTAAAATGAAAGGACTGAGTGATTTCATCACTCCTCAGACAAGCTCACAGTGTTTCAGGTCTTCTCATCTCTTGGTTTGTAGTGTGAAAATGCTATATATAAGGGAAGGAGTAAATAATCATTTTCTGCACTATGTGCCTCTGAGTACTCACTCAATTTAAACACTTTGGATGCTGACTTCTCCTGGCTCCAAATTCCCTCAGATAGTTGGCATCTCAGAAACCATGTATCAAACTGTTCATGGTCCATTATGGCAAACTTTATGACCTTATTGTTTTTTGAGACAGAGTGTACAAATTATACCCTTTCATTTTTTTTAAACTCTTTTATGTACAGTTGTACCCTAATATGAACTGAGAAATGTGAATGAAAGCAATTGTTTGGAAGAAATCTCTTGGACTTAGGCATGTGATCAGACATCCCCTATAATATGAGGCCCTGAAGCAAAGAGGAAATGGAGTGACAAGAGTAGGAAGAAGAGAGTGGAAGACAAACAGGTATATACATAGGATTAGGGCAACTATAAGCAAAAGAACAGAATTTGACCCTACAGCAGAGATGGGGTTTTTTTTTGGAAAGCAAGTAATTATTATAGTATATTGCCAGCCACTTGGCATGACAGAAGAGAATAAATTAGCAGGCATATATATGAATTTTCAAAGAAGAAAATATACTGTATTCTAAAGCATGTGTGTTTCTGTTAACTGAGCTTACAGTATGTGGAGCTGGGCAGGAAGAGGCAAACAACCTGTGACTTTAGATCTCAGTTCTCCGTGGAAGCTTCCATTCATTTCACCACCACCACCATCAATACTGACCTTCTGTTTCTGCAGCTTGTCTGGGTACTTATCATAGTATCATCACGGTTGGAAGAGACCTCACAGATCATCAAGTCCAACCCTTCACCACAGAGCTCAAGGCTAGACCATGGCACCAAGTGCCACGTCCAGTCTTGCCTTGAACAGCTCCAGGGACGGCGACTCCACCACCTCCCTGGGCAGCCCATTCCAGTAGCCAATGACTCTCTCAGTGAAGAACTTTCTCCTCACCTCAAGCCTAAACTTCCCCTGGCACAGCCTGAGGCTGTGTCCTCTCGTTCTGGCGCTGGCCACCTGAGAGAAGAGAGCAACCTCCCCCTGGCCACAACCACCCTTCAGGTAGTTGTAGACAGCAATAAGGTCTCCCCTGAGCCTCCTCTTCTCCAGGCTAAACAATCCCAGCTCCCTCAGCCTCTCCTCGTAGGGCTGTGCTCGAGGCCTCTCCCCAGCCTCGTTGCCCTTCTCTGGACACGCTCAAGCATCTCAATGTCCCTTCTAAACTGGGGGGCCCAGAACTGAACACAGTACTCAAGGTGTGGTCTAACCAGTGCAGAGTACAGGGGCAGAATGACCTCCCTGCTCCTGCTGGCCACACCATTCCTGATGCAGGCCAGGATGCCATTGGCTCTCTTGGCCACCTGGGCACACTGCTGGCTCATGTTCAGGCGGGTATCAATCAGCACCCCCAGATCCCTCTCTGTCTGGCTGCTCTCCAGCCACTCCGACCCCAGCCTGTAGCTCTGCATGGGGTTGCTGTGGCCAAAGTGCAGCCCCCGGCACTTGGAGCCATTGAATGCCATCCCCTTGGACTCTGCCCATCTGTCCAGGCGGTCAAGGTCCCGCTGCAGAGCCCTTCTGCCCTCCAACCCAGCCACATCAGCCCCCAGCTTGGTGTCATACTTGGACTTGGTCCTGCTGCTGAAAGCAATGGCAAGACCATCATTGTGCTCAAAGCACTGGAATTGTAAATAGCCTCTCTGGAATCATTCAGCAAGGATATCAAGAGGTGTGCTGACGCCTGCTTACAGTAAAGTCCAAATTTTTCCCATCAGGAAAAGCAAAGGCCTGTGGAAAAAAAACAGACCTATGTCCTCTGCAACTGTGTAGCACTGTGCTGTCAGGACAACAAGTAATTCATTGTTAGCAAGTAAGAAGAAAAGAGGTGCTATTTGATTGTCACAGGGAACTTTAGTCAGGCTGCATCGATATGACACTAAGCAGTACCTGATGCTGCAGGTAATATGTTGTTTGCTTGCCGTCCCTGTTTGAAGATCTGTTGTGCAGAATGCTGTTAAGGCTCTGGAGGGCTTCGTCAAGGAAAATAGCAGCTCTTTGGCATAAAAACCACGAAGAGGACTTAAGAAAAGCTTGTTGGTTCTGTACAAACATAGCAGCATTAAATTATAACCCAAGCTTTTTACCATGTTCACTCAAGTACAGAAAATACCAGCTGGAGGGTAAGGAGGGATTTGCTTTCCAAACAGGTAGAAGAGACATTTATTTCACTAAATTAAACAAATATCAGCCTATTTATGACAGTAAAAGTCAGCTGGACATCATGAGCTTTGTCTTGTACTGTGGGCAGTTCAGGACTTGGCACCCAAGGATGAACTAAAGAGAACACAGCAAAACTATGGAAGAACATAGGCTATGGGTCAAAGGAGTTCAGGCACCACACTGCAAAAGTGAAGCACAGGTTTTTTTTCCATGCACCAAAACTGGTGTTGATGTTTTCACACTGTTCATCCGTGGTCACCTGAGACACTTTGCCTACAGAAGAAATGCAGCATGCCATGAGCTTCTGTCCAGAAGAAAACCACCTCAGCTCCTCCTTTACTTGAGATTCTTGGAATGAGTAGGGTCACCACAAAAGGGTAGTCTCTGGGCCTCAGAGAAATGAGAAGAAAGGGGCAGGGTGCATTTAGAAAAGCATGTTGCAGAGAGAATGCAAAAAGTCTTTGAAAGGGAAGGAAGGGCTCCTCACAGTCTGACCAGAAGTGAGCAGGTGTCATTCCTGATATTGTCTGGATTCCCTTTGGGCCCAGTGGTATCTAAATTCCCAGAAGGGCAGCTTTTCTTCTCTGTAATACACTTGTTTTGTCCTGGTTATTAAGGGCTGATCAATGTCCAACCGAAGGAATGGAAACTGACCCAGCAGGTAAAAGGAGCTGTGTTCATGCCCTCATGCCCTGTGTGTATAAGTGCAAAGAGCACTCATATCATCCTAAGAGTGCTCATACCATGCTTGCTGTAACCCTGTAGCAGTATGTATATGACAGACCCCTACCACTCATCTGATTTCTTACCATCTCGATGATGGCTGTAGGTGATCTTGAATCTTCTGCCTTGCAGCATCACAGAGCCCCAGTTATCCATAATGCAAGAAGGGGAATCTCATCCCAGTGAATGATAAGTAAGATTTCCAAGAACAATTTTCTTTTAACTAGTTATTCTTGATGTGGCCTGAGTTTGGGCATTTTATTACCAGCTACTCATGCCCTGAATATTGTGTCAACGTGCAGAGAGGCTGTCAGGCCTTTCACTCTGAGCAATCTAGCAGGCAATAGGACATTCCATCCCAAAGAATGAATGGGAAAGCGCCCCTCGATTTGTCATCTCCAACTGATTTCAGGACAGCTGGATTTTCATTCCCTCACTAATTTATTTGCCCTATTTTCTGATGTTCCCTGTATTAACACGTGATTTTGAGGAATCAAGGCCTTCTTTCATTATTTTTAAAGAGAATATCTGTCCTCCTTAATAATGCAGACAGCCTTGAAAATAGAAACTGGAACACACATAGTACTAGGAACGTGGTACAATTTCTGCTTAAGGAATTAACGTGCCCAGGTGGCCAAGAGGGCCAATGGCATCCTGGCCTGTGTCAAGAATGGTGTGGCCAGCAGGAGCAGGGAGGTCATTCTGCCCCTGTACTCTGCACTGGTTAGACCACACCTTGAGTACTGTGTTCCGTTCTGGACCACTCAATTTAAGAAGGACATTGAGATGCTTGAGCATATCCAGAGAAGGGCGACAAGGCTGGTGAGAGGCCTCGAGCACAGCCCTACGAGGAGAGGCTGAGCGAGCTGGGATTGTTTAGCCTGGAGAAGAGGAGGCTCAGGGCAGACCTTATTGCTGTCTACAACTACCTGAGGGGTGGTTGTAGCCAGGAGGAGGTTGCTTTCTTCTCTCAGGCAGCCAGCACCAGAACAAGAGGACACAGCCTCAAGCTACGCCAGGGGAAATTTAGGCTTGAGGTGAGGAGAAAGTTCTTCCCTGAGAGAGTCATTGGCTACTGGAATGGGCTGCCCAGGGAGGTGGTGGAGTCGCTGTCCCTGGAGCTGTTCAAGGCAGGATTGGATGTGGCACTTGGTGCCATGGTCTAGCCTTGAGCTCTGTGGTAAGGGGTTGGACTTGATGATCTATGAGGTCTCTTCCAACCTTGGTGATACTGTGATACTGTGTAATTGTTGCTTCAGGCTTGTGCTTCTCACTGCATACATTAAAGAAACCTTACTTAAGGTTTGCATGAAATCTCTTGTGATGCTAGCATTGTAGTACTGGTCTTGAATCCCAGATGGATGGTATTTTTCTGAGGACTGTCATTTTGCTGGTGGCATTAGTACCTGTGTGATCACTAGAGAGAAATGGGAGGGAAATGGTCAGTTCAAACAGCAGTACACACACTCAAAAGTAAAAGAAACTGAGTTTACCTGAATATACCTTAGAAAATCTAATTTCTTATTTGTTGCAGTGGTGAGGCATTTCCTTTGTCTCAATCCACTTCTCAGCAGGAGTCCCCCACTGATGAAGCATCCTCAAATTGTCAGTTCCCACTGAGAGAGACACCCGCACTGCTTGCTGATTGGAGAGATGGAAACAGTGACAGGTGTTTCTAAAAACTCTTGGGTTTTAAAATTAAAATTCAAGGGGGAAAAAAAAAATCCCCCTGTGGGAGATATTTCCAAAATAGAACTCCTGAAGTACAGCCATGGATAATTATGTTGGGAGAGCCTGAAGAAGACAAATGAGACTAGTTAGTGTAGCAAGGAACTAAGTGACAAAAGTTTGAGAAAGTTAGCCTTAGGACTTAATTCTAGATCAGCTGAAGTGTTAATAATTCTATATCAAAGTATCTGTATCAAAGTAATCAAGGCTGGATTTGGGGTTCTTCTCACAACAGCCATTCAATCACAAATGGGTGTCTGAAAATGGGTTAATTATTCTTATGGGAAAATAAGATATCTGCACTTACACAAACCTAACAGATTATTATTATTATTGGCTCAGGGTGGGGCACAGTCTCAAGCTGTGCCAGGGGAGGTATAGGTTGAATGTTAGGAGGAAGTTCTTCAAAGAGAGAGTGATTTGCCATTGGAATGGGCTGCCCAGGGAGGTGGTGGAGTCGCTGTTCCTGGGGGTGTTCAGGAAAAGCCTGGATGAGGCACTTAGTGCCATGGTCTAGTTGACTGGATAGGGCTGGGTGCTAGGTTGGACTGGATGATTTTGGAGGTCTCTTCCAACCTGGTTGATTCTGTTCTGTTATACTGGTTAGGATGAAAATTTAAAATTCATACAGGACTGATAGTACCACTTACTAAAACTGAACAGCTCTCCTCATGGCAAAACCACATTTCGTTTCCTTTTTTAAACCATTTCAGATATTGATAGAAATTGTTCAGCAACAATCTCTGCAGCTAAATGGGGTTAATGCCAAGCCCTCCTTTCACACAGATGAAAACAAGTGTGTTAATTTATGTGAGGTCCACAATTGCTGAAGTCAGGAATGTGACAAGAATATCCATGGTAAGATGAGTAATCCTACCTTTGTCATGAACTGAATATGGTTCAGTAAATAAGCCAGGGACAACACGAATAGAGAGGAGAAAGTGAAATATTGAACAGCTTCTTGCACAGTGAATCTTGTCTGTCCCCTGAATTGTGAGACACAGCCCCTCTGAGCAAAAGTAATATATGCTCATGCAATTAGATAATGCTGGAGGGTTAATTAAAGGTGCACGGTTCTGACATCCCCTATCTGTGTGTTTGAGTTTGCAGTCTTTGTGTTGGTTTTCAAGGGATTGTTTTTAGCTGTTGTGTTTGTCTAATAATAAAAATAAACAGTATTTTTGTTCTAACACCAACCAACCATTTGCATCCCCCTCTTGCCTAATTACATTGAAGCCCCCCTCTTCCACACTAATACAGGATCCAGAGCTTAGATCATTATAAGGTTGCCCAGGGAGGTTGTGGATGCTTTCTCCCTGGAGGCGTTTAAAGCCAGGCTGGATGAGGCCTTGAGCAACCTGCTCTAGTGGGAGGTGTCCCTGCCTATGGCAGGGGGTTGGAGCTGGATGATCCCTGAGGTCCCTTCCAACCTAAACCATTCTATGATTCTATAAACTCTTTTCAGCATCAGTTTATAGGAGAATAAGCAACAATAATTGAATTGGTTCTGTTTCTTCCACTCTCCTGAAAAGCAGCAATAAAGCTAAGCAGCCACAGAAAAACTCAGACCCTGGTTTCACCTTTTATGTGGGAATATGCTTAAAACAGGAATGATGTGAAAAGGCAATTGAGTGAGAAGAGGTTGGTTTATATGGGAATGGAGCATGTTCATAGTAGGCCACCATGCAGTTCTTTTGCGTAGAACATGACTGACAGGTCCCATATACACTGGATAGGTACATGCAAACTGAATGTAAGATGTTTGATCCTTTCTGCGCTCAAAATAGTTCCTGTTGTCCGTTTTGTAAGGACCAGATGCCTCCTCTGAACTGCTTGGGTATGATGAATACTGGTCTGATAATTTCACATTGTCTGGTTGGTTGCTGCCTCTGCTGCAGCTGAGGGCCTACTGCAGTAATCAGGGACTTTTATTCCACCTATCACTGGTAGGCAGACAAAGCTGTTTAATCGTGCATCTGCTGGATGCTATCCTGTTGTTTCAGGGTTTATCCCCATTAACCCTCTCTGCACACACCTGGCCTCTCTATCATGGAGCTAAACAGTCCCACTATGTTTAAGGTTTCCAAGATGGTTTTCAGTAGTAAATTTAGGCCAAATATTTGCCTGTCTCTCTACAGGAATTTTTCTCCCACCATTCTTCTCATCTCATGTGCAAAATAGAATAGAATAGAGTAGAATCAACCAGGTTGGAAGAGACCTCCAAGATCAGCCAGTCCAACCTAGCACCCAGCTCTATCCAGTCAACTAGACCATGGCACTAAGTGCCTCATCCAGGCTTTTCCTGAACACTCCCAGGGACAGTGACTCCACCACCTCCCTGGGCAGCCCATTCCAATGCCAATCACTCTCTCTGGCAAGAACTTCCTCCTAACATCCAGCCTATACTTCTTCCGGCACAACTTGAGACTGTGTCCCCTTGTTCTATTGGTGGTTGCCTGGCAGAAGAGACCAACCCCCACCTGGCTACAACCTCCCTTCAGGTAGTTGTAGACAGCAACAAGGTCTGCCCTGAACCTCCTCTTCTCCAGGCTAAACAACCCCAGTTCCCTCAGCCTCTCCTCATAGGGTTTGTGTTCCAGGCCCTTCCCCAGCCTGGGAAAGTCCTGTAGACATTAAGAGGAATGAAACTCATAAGATCCTATAGAAATGTAACAGTACTCTGTTCTGGAATTGAAATAGGATGCTGTCTTCTGCAACCTTTTCAAGCCATCCTACCAGACTATATTATTTGACAAAGATGTTAATTGTATTCTGTTCTATAGGATGCTCATAATGTGAGGAAAGGTTACCATTTTCTCTTAGATTCTACAAGGCTTTACCAGAGAAAATGACATCACAGACTGTGTAATGTGGCCACCACATGAAGTATGCCCATGGCTCTTTTGTTAGGCATCCTTTTGATTTTTTGTATGAATTATTTATCACTCATTAATACAAAGAGAAGTGGATTGTGCTCATGAACATGACCAAGAGAATAAAAAGGCAGTGTGGCAATAATTACAGGAGTGTATGAGTTCTCTAAATGCCTCTAAAAATGATTTAGTTAGCTGGGGGGGAGGGGGAATGTTTAATGTTGGATTTTGTAGGAAGCTGAAATACTCAGCAATGAGTGCTATAACTACATATGCCACAATACAGTAGGGAAACTTCATTTTGTATACTGATAATGAAAGTTATAGACAAACAGCACCATGGTTTTTAACATATTAACATCTACTCTTAGATGTTGAAGAATCTGGTGGGGTGAACTTGATATCTATGTGTAAGGAGCTGAGCACAGAATAGCTCAGCTTCCCGCCTGCTTCTCAGTACATGCACTGTGAAATGAGAAAGAGATTCCAGGCATGAGATGCTTTCTCCTGAGCTCCAGGGCATGCTCCCCATGCAGAGTATTTGAGCATCATCCCATAGGTAGGATCTTACAATTTACTTTGCGTTTATGCTTTTCAAAGAGTTTTAATCTGTCTTGGGTACTGCTACAATACTTAGACCTAACAGCTTTTCTTGCATCAGGAACACAGTGCGCTCAGCACACCCATCATAATTACATCTTCACCGTTTCTGGCAGGTAGCCTCAGCAGGCTAGCATCAGTGAATTTAGTAGTGAACTTCATTTCCCTTCTGTAAGCAGTTTTACATTTTCTGGCCTTATCTTTGTATGGCTGTTAGTATAATTAGTTGCTAAAATAAGTAATTCTTATGAAAGCAGGAATAAAACAACACAGCAGTGGAAAATAGGTGCATCTTGGAGAGCTGTCACTGAAGACAGGATATGGCTGCCAAATGCTAAGCAAGGATTCCTGCTATTATGTGAGGGAAGAAAAGTTCTTTGAGTCATCTAATAGAAGGCAACAGTACCAATCTCCTCCAATTTACCTCTAGTGAAGCACAAAAAAAGAGGCTTGAAAAAAGCTAAAACAGAAAGAGCATGCAGTAAGCAAGAGGAATCCCCACTGCCAGGTGTACTTCCATGCTAGAAAGGTGAGCTGAGAGAGCATACCTTGTCCTTTGCTAGACCTGCCCTGTTAATACATCCTTAATAGTTTTACAACTTGCAAACACCTGTGAACTAGCAAAAGCCAGGCGTGGACTTATCTCTTTGCTGGTCTTGCACTGGTTGCAATTAAGGCAGAGGAACTGAAAACAAGACTTATATGAGTGCATGCCCCTCCCCCCCACCCAGTGCAGATGAGTTCTTGCTATTTAACTATTAATTTGTAATGCATCACTTTACTCAGCTTGTTAAAGGTGCCAGTTGTGTAACTCAGCACTACGATGTGAGAATGCTGTTCACACCCATGGTAGCCATGTCCCATTTCACTGGGCTGCACAGCTTTTAATTTCCACTTAATACAGTATAGAGGCTTTATGTCCAACGTTCTGAACACTGCAGCATGTTGATGAAAAGAAATTACATTGATGAAGCAGTTAGGCAGTGATTAATATGACCCATAACTCAGAGTGATGTAACAGCCCGGGCTTTCTATCCTATGCAAAATGATGTCCAATTACTTGCTATTGATCAGATATTGCATTGCACCAAATGGGATGCCAGCATCAATTCATTTAATCATATTGAATTTCAGCCAATATCAATGGATACTTGGCATGTGTTTTGCTGAAACATTTGTCTGCCATCACAGAACTGAGGAACAGGTTGGCAGGTTTTGTTTTTTGAAAGGGGTGGGGAGAGTATGGTAAAGAAAAGGAAATGTGCTAATCCTGCTTTGTGAATTTGTCCTCATATTTGGCACCAACAGAACAGGAATGCATTATTGCATGTGCACATTTGTTTCACGCAAGTGGCTACATGCCCCTTTCAGACATGTTAACATTCTGTGCTGCTCACTGCTTATTTTTTATTGATAATCAAGTGAATAATTAAAGTCCAACAGCTACATAAAAAAGACATAAATCATCTTCAATATGTGAGTAATGCACCTCTGCTCTGGCATAGCTCCTGTTTTAAATGATGGCCCAGAAATCCATGATTCATACCAGTGTGTATCACTTCCTCACTCTGCATTTGTCTGTAAGAGATTTGGGTGCCAGCCAAAGCTCAGGGAAATGGGAAGGCAGTACGTAGAGTGGTCTTAGGATGTCTCTTTCAGTCCAGTTTCCCATGAAACTAGTCTAGGTTTTTTATTCCATGAAACTAATCTAGTTTTTTTGTTCCTTCTTGGCTGCTGCTGATTTTTCCAGTCTACATGACATTACCTCTGAGCATTTTTTTTTTCATAATGTTCCTGCTTGTATTTGTTTACTTATAACATTTATTGTACTCATTTGAAAGAAAACTCTCACATATGAGTGCCCATCCCTGCTAACCTCTGGCTAAGATCACCAGTCGTGTGACTGCCACATGGAATACTGCTAGGCCAAATGTAACAACATCTGCCATGCATTCAACAACTTCCTTTTGGATTCCTCGCACTCTATTTTCACTTCCAGCTCTGAGCAGGAGTGAGATATGTTCTGCTGTCTCTCAGATGCCAAAATGCTGGGAATGTGCCATTCTTCCACTGTGAACTGAGTGAGTTTCAGAGACAGCCAAATTAAGCCAAGCATTAGAATGAAAGTGGAGATGAGCTGTCCACAGCTGATTTTTTTTTTTTTTTTTTGTCCCTCAAGGCACTCTTTGCAACAGAACTTCTTTCCAGTTCCTTGAAAGATACAGTAGCTGCAAAATTACCAATTATGGAGCTGTAGCTCTGCAAATGTTTACATATCTGCTCAATTTTATGTGCTTGAATGGTCCCTGGGGCTGCTGGGGGGTGTAAAATTAAGCATACACAGAAGTTTTTATAGGCTCCAGCTTTCTACCTTAGAGAGCAGATGGCACTTCTGTTAGCTTTGCAGAACATTATATTTAGAAACAATTCCATTTGTTATTCTAAGTATTTGTTTACTGGGCCCCCACAGCATAGTTGGTATCTTGCAGATGTTGAGAAATGGGCCTTCAGTAGAAAGTGACTGCAAGGACCTGAGCGGGACAGGCTACCTGAGCTTCTCTCTTAAGAACTTGGTTAGCTTTACCTGATAGCTTTGTTTTCTCTTCAAGATAAATCTCTCAATTCCACAGTAAATTACTATAGTGCCTGTAGGAAGATGAGAATGTATGCAGGTGCACAGGCATTCCTTGTGCTTTGTAAGTTTTAGGACAGATCAGCATGTTCTTTCTCTCCTTTTAATAGAATAGAATAGAATCAACTAGGTTGGAAAAGCATGACCATGTTACTCAAACATGAGATCAAATATAAAGAGAAAACAGTGGGTGAAACCACAAAAAAAAAGTAAAGAAATAAAGGAAAAATGTCACCTTTTTTTCTGATCAAAGACTGTTTAAGTATTTCTGATTTTAGTTTATAGCTATAGTTGATTATGAAGTGTGAATAATCATCAGAACTGTCCACTCAGTTTTAAATTTCTAATCCACAAAATATTTTCCATCCTCACTCTTTTCCAGAATAGTTTTCCCAAATTTAATTTCAGGTCTATGAGAAAATTGTAACTCAGCACAGGACTGGAGGGAGAAGTATTCTCCTTTGATAACTGAGTGGATAAAGGATTTAAGAAACAATTCACCAGTCAATGCTTGTTCTACCATGGACTGCATTTTCTACCTGGTAGATCGGTCTCATACTCCTACTTCAGTTGTGCCACTTCGAGGCTGTTTTTCAGAGAAGCAGTCCTCATCATTCCTTCCAAATCAGACCCCTTTACAGGATTTCAGAATAGGTGCATGGTAATCTGAGCTACCTCAAGTCAGGAGACACTTCTGATATCGTAGGTATCACAGTATCACCAAGGTTGGAAGAGGACCAAGTATCTGATATCGTAGGTATCACAGTATCACCAAGTGCCATGGCCAATCCTGCCTTGAACAGCTCCAGGGACGGCAACTCCACCACCTCCCTGGGCAGCCCATTCCAGTAGCCAATGACTCTCTCAGTGAAGAGCTTTCTCCTCACCTCAAGCCTAAATTTCCCCTGGTGCAGCTTGAGGCTGTGTCCTCTTGTTCTGGTGCTGGCCGCCTGAGAGAAGAGAGCAAGCTCCTCCTGGCTACAACCACCCCTCAGGTAGTTGTAGACAGCAATAAGGTCTCCCCTGAGCCTCCTCTTCTCCAGGCTAAACAATCCCAGCTCCCTCAGCCTCTCCTCATAGGGCTGTGCTCGAGGCCTCTCACCAGCCTCGTCGCCCTTCTCTGGACACATTCAAGCATCTCAATGTCCTTCTTAAATTGAGGGGCCCAGAACTGGACACAGAGGTTTAGATATTTAATGGGAACTAACCCCTCTACTTTAAACTAAATGCTCAATACAGGGTGAGTTACCCTGTACCCATTACAATTCTTGAATATTCAGCTGAACTGTGCCTTGGACTACCGCAGAACTTACTTAAATCTCAAAATGCTTTCTGTCACCTTCTCTTTTAAAGCATTTGTATCTGTGATGTGATGTGGTCTGCTTAAAAAGAAGATGAAAGTTTGAACTTTTAGTCAAGAATTTTATTTGGCTTATCACTTCTTTATGTTTTTATTTTATACCAGGAAAGGGAAAGTGTGGGGCTTAACCTCTGTTGGCAACAAACAGGTAAAATAATGGAGGGAAATAAATACAGCTTATCAAACACCAGAATGGTGTAGGGATGGTAAAGTAATGTGTGGACCTGATGCTTAGGGACGTGGTTTAGTGTTGACCCTTCAGTGTTGATTTGAAGGTTGGACTGGGTGATCTTTGAGGTCTCTTCCAATCAGATGTTTTCTGTGATTCTGTGATTATTCTTACTAGACTTTCAAAATTGGAGTGTAACCCTTTAGAAGTCAATTATGCTGGTGAAAATCCTCCTGCAAATCTCTGAAACAAATGTTCTTTAAAAAAAATCACATCCAGAATCTTCAACATCTTCACTCTTTTCCCCTTCTGTGTTCACTTTCACATGTGGCTTTTTTTAAATGAGCAAATACACAAGATACACTAGAAACTGCCCAGACACTGCATATTGCAGTGTTGAACCTTCACCTTCAAGGCTGCTTAGTTAAAATGTTCACATCTTGCCCATGAGAAGCCATTGAATGTGACTGTCTAATACTCTGTGTATGGCCAGGAGCGGTCTCACAGATTGCTCACGTAATAGCTCAAACATAACATGGTTTTGCTGGTAGAGGTTCTGAAAACAAAGCAGCTTCCCTCCCATAATTTTAAAGGGCTTTAAAGCTAGAAATTAACATCTGAAATCATCATTCTGGCATTCTGTTAAAGAATCACAGCATAGCAGAAGGGATGAGGTTGGAATGCATCACTGGAAATTGCCCAGTCTCACCCCTTGCTGAAAGCAGTCAGCTGGAGCAGGCTGCTGCAGGTCATATCCAGTCAGATTGTTGAGTATCTCTAAGGACAGAAACTCGAGAGCCTTTCTGGGCAGCCTGTGCCAGTGCTCAGTCACCATCATGGAAAAAAAAAATTTTTTTCTTATGTTTAAATGAAACTTACTGCATTTCAATATCATGGAATCAACCAGCTTGGAAGAGACCTCCAAGATCATCCAGTCCAACCTATCACTCAGTTGTGTCCAATTGACTAGACCATGGCACTAAGTGCCTCGTCCAGGCTTTTCCTGAACACCTCCCTGGGCAGCCCATTCCAATGCCAATCACTCTCCCTGTGAAGAACTTCCTCCTAACATCCAGCTTAGACCTCCCCCGGCACAACTTGAGACTGTGTCCCCTTGTTCTGTCGCTGGTTGTTTGGGACAAGAGACCATCCCCCACCCGGCTACAGCCTCCCTTCAGGTAGCTCTAGACAGCAATGAGGTCTGCCCTGAGCCTCCTCTTCTCCAGGCTAAACAACCCCAGCTCTCTCAGCCTCTCCTCCTAGGGTTTGTGTTCCAGGCCTCTCACCAGCTTTGTTGCCCTTCTCTGGACACGTTCCAACATCTCTCTTGAATAGAGGGGCCCAGAACTGGACACAGTACTCAAGGTGTGGCCTGACCAGTGTTGCATACAGGGGTGGAATAACCTCCCTCGTCCTACTGGCCACACTGTTCCTGATCCAGGCCAGGATGCCATTGGCTCTGTTGGCCACCTGGGCACACTGCTGGCTCATGTGCAGCTACTATCTACCAGTACCCCCAGGTCCCTTTCTGCCTAGCTTCTCTCCAGCCACTCTGTGCCCAGCCTCTAATGCTGCTTGGGGTTGTTGTGGCCAACGTGTAGGACCCTGTGCTTAGCCTTGTTAAATCTTATCCCATTTGTGCCCACTGCTCCTTGTCCTGCCACTGGACACTGCTGGGAATAGTTAGGATCTATATTCCTTATCCCTTGCCTTCCTTGGGAGGTTATATATAGTGCTAATGCCCCACTCAGCCTTTTCTTCTCCAGTATAAATAATCCCAGCACTCTCAGCCGCTTCTCATATGGCAGATGCTCTGATATCTCTGCCATCTTTTTATCCCTTTGCTGGATTTGCTCCAGTATGTCTATGTCTGACTGTACTGGCAGGGGTCTAGAATTGGTCACAGCTGCAGTTTCACCAGTGCTGAGAAGAGGGAAAGGGTCACCTCCCTTAGCCTGCTGGAGATTCTCTTCCTGATAGTAATCAGCAGCTGTTTTTCAAACTAGATGTTTGGTTCTTGTTTTCAAGCTTTGTTCCATAATTATGAAGGATAAATAGGGGGGAAAGCAAGCAAGCAAGGAAAAATAACCAAACAATGCCCACAACAGATAGAGCATGTAGAGAATGTCAGACAAGCCCATGGATCCTGAGACCAGAGCTCTAAGAAGAAATGTTACACTGCCACAAGTCTTGTAACAACCTAAAGGGCTGGCACTGCAGACATTGTCATTTAACTATGCTGGCTTTGGCTGCACCAGTTCTTCTGCAGGGAAGCATCAGGCATTCAAGACACAGCTGGCATCAGCTGTGCTGCTTCCTGGTTTCTCTCTGCACTGCAAACTTCCATTTAGCCTACAGAAAGTCCAAAGTAATTTCTTTGGTTCCTTAGGTATTTGAGCCTATGGTCCTTATTCTAGACTGGCATAAGGAAATTGGAAGGAAGACTTCAGTCTTAAGCTGTAAGTGGACACCTGTGTGTGTACGCTGAGGAGAAATTGAAGGGAGGGTCTTTATCACTTAATATAGGGAACTAATGAAATAAGGAAGTGATGTGGGGGAACAGAGGAGGGAGAACTGAGGAAACAAAATGGTTTAGTCAGTACGATGCAGTGGGACAAGGAAATTCACAATTCCAAGAGGCTTTCCACTATTCCAAAAATGTAATAATAGGCTTAAGTGAAGCAAAGCATGAAGATAGGCATCCTGTGATGTCTGTGAGATGATGAAGGTGTAACTGAGTCGGAATGGAGGTGAATCCTTTCCCTGCATAAACAGTGATGTTTTTTTCCAATTGGATGCCCTCCCCAAGCACACTAATCTGTGGATCTGGAAAAGGATACTCTACTGACATCCAATTTTCTGGGATCTTTTTTTATTGGATTAGCTAATCTGTTCACTGAGAGGTGTTAACTCTTTCCTGGCTAAATGGACCTTAAGGAAAGATGAAGTTGTTCAATAGCAATAAGCAAGCCTGTGTTCCACCTGTCCTCTTGATAACATGAATAGGTTCCCCAAGCTAGGGAGAACACTAAAGATATTAAAGATTAGATTACCACTGCAGTTAACATATAAGTACAGAAACAAGCACAGGCTCTCAAAATTAGCTGAAGCAAAGAGAGAAAACTAAAATGTTTTGACAGTGATCCATGTTCAGATCTGTTCCCTGAAGGTCAAATACAGAATCCTGGGTAAAGCTCAATTCTAACTTAGATATTCATCTCTTTTATAAGAAGAATGCTTTTCTTTTTGCAACCACAAATGCCTTGAAGGTTGGTGGGGGATAAAAAGCCATTGTGCTTTACTAGTGGTCGCTCCTCCTGGTGCTGACAAAGCTTCATTATTCTCCCCAGGGGAAGGAGACTGAAGGCTAGGGAACAGGATATGGCCAGCACAGCCTCATAGGGAGCTTTGAGGGTTGCTTGCATCCAGTCACTTCTTTGCAAGCCACAAGGAAAATTTTGCAGCTACTGTTGTAGTGCAGAGCATTTGGATGGTTGCTGATAGATTAGTACATTCTGCATCCTTACAATGTGTCTTGGAAAACAATGTTGTCATGTTTAAATGGCTTTGATGTATTTAGTGGATCATTCTGTGTGGTGGTGTTGCCTGTGTAAGTAGGTGCTTGGGTCATTGACTCCCTTCTTTCAAGCCTTGCCCAGTGCTTGACAGATCTTCCCTCTCAAGTTAGCCCACCATGAACCTACTAGCACACTGCCTTCTACGAAGGACATGCAAATGCAGCCTGAGGGGAAGGGGGGGGCTCTCCCTCTTGTGCAAAGTCAATTACATGCAAATGGCACATCCTTGCCACTCAGAGAAAGCAGCCCAAGGAGCATTCCTGCCTCTGCTGGTGAAGGACTGTTCAATGTCAGTGTGTCTGTTGAGCACTGTGCGTGGCAACATTTTGCACATTTCCCTCAGCAACTTGAAGACTCTCTGGCAAAAATATGTGTGTGCAGACAAGGTTTCTACCAGTGTATCTCTGAAGAAAGAAAACCACCTTTAAAGGTAGAGCAACAAGAAAAGCAAAGAGTGTAATGGGGTAAAGGAAGACATGGTGAAGGCTTTTATTAACAGTACAGAGGGACCTATTGTGCCACTGAGTTGGCCGACCTTGAGGCTCTGGATGTCATAGAATCAGTCAGGGTTGGAAGGGACCACAAGGATCATCTAGGTCCAACCCCCCTGCCGTGGGCAGGGACACCCTATTCTAGATCAGGCTGGCCAGAACCTCATCCAGCCTGGCCTTAAACACCTCCAGGGATGGGGCCTCAACCACCTCCCTGGGCAACCCATTCCAGGCTCTCACCACTCTCATGCTGAACAACTTCCTCCTCACATCCAGTCTGAATCTCACCATCTCCAGCTTTGCGCCATTCCCCCTAGTCTTGTCACTTACCCAGCTTTTTTGTAGGCCCCCCTCAGATACTGGAAGGCCACAATAAGGTCACCTGGGAGCCTTCTCTTCGGCAGACTGAACAGCCCCAACTCTTTCAGTCTTTCCTCACAGGAGAGGTGCTCCAGCCCTCTGATCATTCTGATAGCCCTTCTCTGGACACTCTCCAGCATGTCCATGCTTCAGTGTGTCCTGAGCCACACTGGCTTGCAGTTTTATGCAGCTGCAAACATGATGGATATGACCATCTTCATCAGAGAAGGGGGGGCCTCTGTGGAGAGGACTTCTCTAACAATGCTAGGCTAATTTAGGCTAATTTTATGTAGCGAAACAATCCAAGAACCTAGTTACTTACTAAAATCTTGTATAGCATGCTTTTCCCCAAGGCAAAGTGGTACTTTTATAACTCGCTCTTCCCATACAAACATATGCACACACCTTCTGTTTTGTTAAAGTCTGGTTGGGTGTTCCCCTTCTAGGCTGACCCTAGTCACCAGATGAAAGGAAATGTCAGATAGGAATTAATGAGTCCCACTTCCTTCCACTGAAGTCAGGCAGAGCAATTCCAGTAGCGGTTTGCAAAATGCTCATTATTTCAGTATGTTGATCAAGGACATTGATTTACACTTCCATGAGCCTGTATCCTGCGCTGCTCAGGTTGTACTTATCCATTGCATTTCAGAATAGCTACAGTCCCAGTATGGACATCTGTAACAGGGCAAACTGCACACCAGTGTCAGTTTGGGCCAGATCCTCTCTATTTGCTCTTCGTTCCTAGCCTCTTTCCCATCTCTATGGAGACCTGTCCTTCTTTCAGCCACAGGAGGGTCAAACCCATGGTTTCTGTCCTGCTCCTGAAGTTACAGTGGATCACTCTTTGGCCCTGGAGATTCTCGCCATTTCAGTTCATACTGCTTCCTGTTTGAGGTCCTTAGCTGAGAGAAATGGTCGTTTCACTCATGAAGATCTGTGGCCCCAGACAGCAATCATTTTGCTTAGTGTGCAAATAAGACGTGCAAGCATTGATGCTTCACCTAGCATTTGAAGTCAAGAGTGAAAAGGAAGTGCTTCTGGGAGAAAGAGGCAAGCCAAGTTTGTGGAGTCTTTTTCTTTTGCATTGAAGAATAGCCCCAGCCCTCTATCATGTATCTGCTTTCTCCTGTCCAGGGAGTGAAAGGACTGGCTGAAATTTTAACACTAAGTGCATCTCTGGACTTCATGTTGTGCTAGTTCTTGGTGGGGGAGTGGCTAACAATTCTTGCTAGCCTGGAGCTCCTAGTTCTGCTCATTTTAAATTAAATGCCTCATTTCCTAGCTTGCTTACATGATGGCTTTGTGTCCCACACAGCTCATTGCTCATTCTCCACCTCCAGCCCTGCACAGGAGACACATAAACATTGCTTTGCTTAATGTAAAATCATAGCCAGAAAAATTACTGTCAGATCAGGCAGATGGACACAAGAAAGCATTTACTGCTCTTCTCTTCCTCCTCTGTCTATGTGCTACCCTGTGTGGCTCAGGAGAGCAAAGACAGCTGCTGATGAAAAGAATGAGGCAGATTTTCTTTGTTATTCTATCAGGGCAGGAGACAGAGAAGCACTTGACACAAGCGAGTGTCCCTTGAGGTGGCCAAGGCCTGGCTGGGTTGTCACAGTCATGCTTTCTGTGAGGATGCCTATTGCCTTGCTGAGGCAGTGTCCCCAGTGAGCAGGGAAGCAGAGAGCAGAGTGGTAATAGGGTTGATGGTTGTTGCAGCAGTTGATGGAGTAATAGGCTTAGTTAGCCTGCCCTTTCCTTTTTCATCGTTTCCGTAGTCGTTTGTTCAGGTGGATGACAACACACAGCAATTTACCTCCGGGCTCTATGGGGCTTCTTGTATTTCAAGCATGGCCGTGTCCAGCAGCATCTGGAAAGGCAGGGTGGCTGCGGTTGTGATTCTTTTATCTTTAGGTGGCAGAGTTTCCAGGAAGAGAAGCTGGAGTCGTCTGTTGCAAAAATCAGCATTGAAATCAAGGGAGCTGTGTCAGGCTTGCACTAATTATCTGAGATGAAAATGTGGACGTTCGTTCTAAACAAAAACTACCAGGCTCTCTTTCTGGTAAGCCAACCAGCTGGTCAGAATTGCACAAACACATTGCTATCAACCGTATCCCAGGAGCTGTGATTTTTCTCCCCCTGTGGCCATGACTGGACGTCACCTCTAAGGGGCAGTGTGTGTGTGTGCATTACATGGCAGGGATCAGACGGGCAGAGATAACACACCGCTGAGATCATCCTGCAGTGGCAAGTTGTTTTTTCTGGCTGAGAAACCAGATGTAATATAGGAAGTTGCTTTAAGGAAAAGAATAACAAACATGCCGCATAAATAATGGAAAACAAGGAGAAAGTCCAGCATTGTTTAGAATATTTTATGAGGACTTTATTGCTGCTAATTGAAGATGAGAGATTGATCACCGAAGAATCTATCTCATCACTTAACAAAACCTGGATAAATGGTGTGTCATTTCTCTGTTCTGCTTAGCATTCTCCTTCTGAAGCCTCTCGGTTTATGGAGCAGGGGGGGAGAAAGGAAAAAAGAAAAAAAAAGGTATTTCAAACCAGAAACAAATTGATGCCCCAGGTCGCCTCCCTCCCATTCCCACATAAATAAAGTAGAGACAGGCAGGATATAATTCTCTTTCCTTTTCTTTTTCTCCTCGACATTTTGAAATGCCTGTTGAACCCTAGCACATATAAAGAAGACAGGGCAGAAATGGAGGAGAAGAGGAATTCCCTGTGATGTGCCCCATACTCGTTTCTCTCTGGGCTTCCCATGGTTGCATGCAGAAGAGACTGGCAATGCTGAGTGCTCCAAGCAGGAGGTTACAATGCTGCTGATAGCAACTTTGCTGAGGAGCCCTGCCAGCTATTGATCTGGCAATGGGAGCCACCTCAATGCAACTGTGCTCAGCACCTGATTCTCACGAGCAGGGCAGTTATGATAGCAAGCATGTCTATGTGAGGTGCTTTAAATGGTCTTTGCTGTTAATTTGATAGGAAAAGAAGCAAGGGGAGGTGAAAAGCCAGCACATTATGATAATTTTTTTCACTTATTTTCCTATTTTCATTTTGGAGGTTGTCTCCAGCCTTTGAACAGATGCCTATAATGAGCTGGTTCTAAACAGAACTACTGCCAGAATTAAAATAAGATGAAACTAACCTGGACATGCACAGGGATGCTGATTATATCCAACCCACTGCAGCCACCCTCTGCTGCCTGTGTAATAGTCATTTTCCAGTAATTAACACCAAGTGAGTGAAATGAAAATACACTGGGTAGATATTAGGATCTAACCTTGCTGTTTTCATGATGAAGTTGAGGGGGTTGTTCAGCTATGAAATGCTGCATCCAGTCTCAGCAGCCACAGAAACAAGCGAGATGGTTCCATCTTCCAGCAAACCATCCCCAGATCATGCAGACAGCATTGCAGTGACACTGGGCAAGGCCTGGGTAGGACCAAGCTGAATGGGTACAGAGGAAGAAAGGATCTCCTGGAGCGTAGTGATGGGCTTAGTCACCCATCCTCTCAACTGCAGAGATGTCAGCCCTAGATGGGACCACACATGTCCCTGGGTGAGAGCATTACATGGCCTGATCTTCTAGCAGCAAGAAAATTTACAAGTCTTGATTTTACTGTCTGTGTTTAAAAAAACAAACAAAAAAAATCTCTAAATGTCAAATTATCTCCATTTGATATGTTTTTTTAAATTAAATATTTCTATTTTAATTGGCCTGCATGACATTTTTATTTTCAAACTTCCATTTTATTTGAGACTTGTTCACACAATGTCCAGATCAGCAAAACTGCTTGAATCTAAGTTTTCATTCAACCGAAAGCAAAATTTCTTCCATTCTTAAACTCACCCCATATATATAATATATATTTTCACCCCATTTTTTTTCCCCTGGGACTGCTAATAACTCAAAGTTTAATGGTAGTTTCAGTGAACTTCTTCTGCACCTCTTAGTCATTAAAGTGCATCTAATGCTTTGAATAGTTCAAGTTTTACAAGATGCTCAAGACAGATCCTTTTGCTGGACAGTGTGCACATGCAGCCCAGGCAGCCAACTGTGTGCTGGGCTGCATCAAGAGAAGTGTGGCAGGGCAAGGGAGGTGATTCTCCCCCTTTACTCTACTCTCGTCAGACCCCACCTGGAGTACTGTGTGCAGTTCTGGAGCCCCCAACACAAGAAGGACATGGAATTGCTGGAGCGAGTCCAGAGGAGGGCCACGAAGATGCTCAGAGGGCTGCAGCACCTCTGCTATGAGGACAGGCTGAGAGAGTTGGGGCTCTTCAGCCTGGAGAAGAGAAAGCTTTGGGGAGACCTTAGAGTGGCTTTCCAGTATCTGAAGGGAGCCTACAGGAAGGCTGGGGAGGGACTATTGACAAGGTCTAGTAATGTCAGGACGAGGGGGAATGGGTTTAAACTGGAAGAAGGGAGATTTAGACTGGATGTTAGGAGGAAGTTCTTTACAGTGAGAGTGGTGAGACACAGGAACAGGTTGCCCAGGGAGGTTGTGGATGCTTTCTCCCTGGAGGCGTTTAAGGCCAGGCTGGATGATGCCTTGAGCAACCTGCTCTAGTGGGAGGTGTCCCTGCCTATGGCAGGGGGTTGGAGCTGGATGACCCTTGAGGTCCCTTCCAACCTAAACCATTCTATGATTCTATGACATCTATCCCCAGTGGTTCCCAGAACCAGGCAGGGCACCACAAAATAAAGAACTGTGGATCCTTTTTTAAATGCATAAGATCATTCTTCTCAATGTTTGCCAGTGCTTTGCAATATAGTTCTTTAACAACTGCATGTTAAAACATTTGAGAAATACCTGCCTATTTGTGTGGATAATACTATATGAAGTTGTGCTATGGAGAAACTTTTGAGGTTCTGACTTTCTTGTCCTTTCTTTCTTCCTTTTTTGAATTTAGTGAAAATCAGGCCTAATTAAGTGTGAGATTTTTTTGTCTGTGCCTTGGTTATTGCAAAGAAAATTGAAGGGTTTTATGGAAGAGCAGCCTATTAAGAAGAAATCAAGGCCTCTGGGTACTTTCTAAAGTACTCACCTCTTTCTTTCTGCAACTTTTTTCCTACAAACCTAAGGAAAATCCCTAGGTGTGAACCATAACACATGTGTGCTACTGCAACCATGCTAACTTCAAAAAGAAGAATTGCTTCTTTAGGTCTTAAATGTTTTCTGAAAGACCCGGAGTGGAAGCTGCCCCTCAGAAGTCACAACACGCCACCTGCTAGATCCCTTTAAACTTTATGGCTAGGATAAGTTGGGGGAGCTGCTTACTGCATAGGAAGGGGCATTCTCTTTCTGGAGAAGAGGAGGCTCCGAGGTGACCTTATTGTGGCCTTTCTGTATTTGAAGGAGGCCTACAAAAAAGCTGGGGAAGGATTTTTCAGGATATCAGGGAGTGACAGGAATAGGGGGAATGGAGCAAAGCTGGACGAGCGTAGGTTCAGGCTGGGCATGAGGACGAAGTTCTTGAGCATGAGAGTGGTGAGAGCCTGGAATGGGTTGCCCAGGGAGGTGGTTGAGGCCTCATCCCTGGAGGTGTTTAAGGCCAGGCTGGATGGGGCTTTGGCCAGCCTGATCTAGAATAGGGTGTCCCTGCCCATGGCAGGGGGGTTGGACCTAGATGATCCTTGTGGTCCCTTCCAACCCTGACTGATTCTGTGATTCTATTCTATGTTCCCACGCTTTGACCTGACATGAGTGTCCTCTGGCATGGATGAGTCTCTGGTACTTTGTGCTGAGGAACTGTCTTTCATGCACCCCAGGATCCTCTGATGGCCCATTAGTTTTCATGCCTGTGCCTCTCCATTGACTGTACAGAGGCTTCAAAACCATTAGCCCTGACAGTCAGGCACACCATAAATCTTCCACAGGATTTTTGAGCATAGATGCTGTATTAGGCAGCAAAGTTTGCCTTCAGCCTTACAGCTGACTGTTTGAACACAGCCCCAGCTGCTTCATGATAAACCACAAGATTGACTCTTATTGTGGACTTTAAAAATGAGCTTAGTCAAATGGTTACAAATAATTGGAACTTCAGAGAGCAAACCCCCTTTTTTCCTGTGGGCCCATTGCTAGAGAAAATGGATGATTCATGATATGACATTATGCTTTTTACTTTCCAAGTGCTGCAAAGATTAGATTAAGCTGCTTGTGTACAGTTTGTGTAGCTGAGCCAAGGCTCTACCAGTGGGAAATCTGATCCCTCCTGCAGCAGCGATGAGTGCACAGCTCCCCAGTTTGGTAGCCCTAAAGGTGCTGAGGGTCAGACCGGTCACTGGTATTTGTAGGTCTGTGTGTATCCCTTGGGTCTATTTATGTCATATCTAGCAGGATGGATTTTCTGTGTCTTCATACGTTTGCAGACAGTGACATGGAGCTGTAATATTCCCTTCCTCCACCTCCTTTCAGAGCTGAAATTGAGAGAATTGTAACAGAGTGGTTTCCAGCAGAGAACAGGAATCAAGAGAAAGGGATTGAACCCTCACATGTATTCATGACCACGCACACTTTTATGAACCCAATAGTACTGTCAAGCATTTCATGCAGCTTTCTATCAAGGACACTATATAACAATAAGTTGTATTGTACTGCACTTTCAGTGAATATATGAGGTAATTGGTGTGCAGTTCCCTAGACTAATGCTGGAAGACAGGCAGCTGTAGGCAGAGAAAATGAAGTTTAAAAAATCTCTTTGCTGACTGTGTTTTCCTAGCTGGTAGAGCAAAGCACAGCTGGTAGCAGCTGTAGGTCAGTCATTCTTAACCCTATCTAAACCTGGTCACATCCCTGCACTGCCTCCCTGTCTTACTAGCATGGAACTGGGGGGCTGGTTTCACTTAGCAGTGGAAGGAGGGGTATATACTTAACTGCCTACCCCTTTATAAATCATAGAATGGTTTAGGTTGGAAGGGACCTCAGGGATCATCCAGCTTCAACCCCCTGCCATAGGCAGGGACACCTCCCACTAGAGCAGGTTGCTCAAGGCATCATCCAGCCTGGCCTTAAATACCTCCAGGGAGGAAGCATCCACAACCTCCCTGGGCAACCTGTTCCAGTGTCTCACCACCCTCACTGTAAAGAACTTCCTCCTAACATCCAGTCTAAATCTCCCCTCTTCCAGTTTAAACCCATTCCCCCTCATCCTGACATTACTAGACCTTGTCAGTAGTCCTTCCCCAGCCTTCCTGTAGGCTCCCTTCAGATACTGGAAAGCCACTCCAAGGTCTCCTTGAAGCCTTCTCTTCTCCAGGCTGAAGAGCCCCAACTCTCTCAGCCTGTCCTCATAGCAGAGCTGCTGCAGCCCTCTGGGCGTCTTCGTGGCTCTCCTCTGGACTCGCTCCAGCAATTCCATGTCCTTCTTGTCTTGGGGGCTCCAGTACTGCACACAGAGGCATACCCAGTTGCCACACTGCTGAACTGAGATGTAAACTTCAGGACACTAAGTGTTTAGCATGTAGAAGGACAAGCGGGGAGAAATCCCCACCACCTGGAATCACGCTCCAGGCTACTTTGAAGGACTCATTGCTCTCAAATAGGGTATACCCCCTAGTAGCTCTCAAGGATTGCATAAAGTCTGCTATCATGCAGACGTGGAGCACCTAGGGAACAGAAAGAACCAAGCCTGTAGCTCTCCACTGAGCATCTTCCTCTGGCCACCATGGCTAACACAAAAGATGTGGACCACAAACAGAAAGCCACTCTCTGTTTTTTTCTGTAGCTGTGTTCAAACAAAAGGCTCATCATAGGAACCACAAATTATAGCTCTTCTCATTTAAGACCTGATCCATTGAGTTCCGCAGTCATCTAGACTGTCTAGTTAAATCTTCTGGGCACAATGCAAGTTCTTCTTGAACCCAGCCCATGGCACAGTGCATGGCTGAGGAACTCACCTGCTGCTGCAGCACTGGATATGAGCCACGGCTGGGAGGAACACACAATGTATTTTCTTTGTTGTTCTTTTTCGCTCAGAGCCATCACAGAGCTGTTTTGCTGAAATGCTGAGTCCAAAATGTCAGGAATGTGATTAAGCTGAGTCATCTGTTCATATAGATGTCTTTATATTATAATTTCTAACATTTATCCACTTAACTGTAAACAATACTATTTGTGGGGAACATGCCCATTCATACATAAATATTGCTGGTGATATACCTAGGGGCAGCTACTTGCTAGGCAGCAAAGCTTTAAAACTGGAGACATCATATTAAAGCACATCCATGGTGATTTATCTCCTGACTTTATCTCCACAGAAGGAGGCCATGCTCACAGTGGCCAGTTTATAGTGTTAGTAGCACTGGGTGCTGTGGTAGAATTGCTCTCAAGGCAATCTGTCACCCACTGCTGGCAGGGATAGTTACAGATTCAGATCACATCCCTATGGGTGGGAATGTGAACTTGCGCATCACTGGAGACCCTGGAGCCTTATTTTGACCACGCTATGTATGGAAACTAGCCACAAGGTATTATCCTCTGACCAAATGACAAAACAAATACAGAGCACAAAGAAGAGGGACTTGGAAAAGGAGAGAAGACCCTATGACTCAGGGATTTGTACCTCATAATACAACTATGAAAAAAGCAGCAGTGGGATTTTCAAATAAACATGCTGAGAAAAAACTAAAAGGTTCTGTGGCCATTCCCTGTCAGATGTAGCACTTCATGGCAGAGCAAGAAGAGATACCAGCCCGTGTCAGTCTTTTTAGTCTGTGTTTGCATGATAGTAAGTCAGACTGCGACTTGTCTTTTGGGTGCTACTTTAAAACAAATGCTACTAATAAATTAGGTAAAATAGTAAGCAGAAGCAAGCATATTTGTCAGTCTCTCTCTATAAAATGAGGTTGTACAGTTATCCACTACTATATAGCAGTTGTGTTGTGATAAGAAAAAATATATACACAGTATTTGGCACTAAACCTTTTTTGTAAGATGGCTGCAGCATTACAGTCTAAACCTCTCTGTACACTCAACTATCATACTCTTCCATGGTATTGTCTGTGTCTGAAGACAAATGTTTTATATTAATTCTAATTTCCCTTAAATTGTCTTATTTCATGCTATTGAGCAAATTAATCCATGGAGTCAAGGGCAATTCTTTCTGCTGGGCAGCTCCTCTTGTTCATTACTCATTTCTGAAGGAGCGAAAATCCTTTTTACAACTTCATGCCTCTCTTGCTTGCAATACTGCCTGTAAATACAGGGAGCTGCTTTTCATCAGACATGCAATTGGGCTGGGAGCTGGCTGGAAATAGCCAGTATAGTAAAGGAAGAAGCAGATTGATTTAACCCAAATCCAGAAGGAATCTGAAGTTTGTTTTACAGAGAAGTTTAATCCAGGATTGCTTTGGGCCTGGAGAAGCTGGCACATATGCTCTAGTGTATGCCCAGAAGCTGAACTCTCTCTGCCTTGAACTTTGTGAACCTTTTCTCAACAGAATATAACTGAATTCAAAATCTGTTACTAGGCAGAATGTGCTGAGCAAAGCTGTAAATCAGATGAGGAATGACTAACCAGTTATTCTAGGGAATCTGGGAGCCCAGTTACACAGAACTGAGTCTTTTCACCCTTGATACTTTGGGAGAGAACTATCCAGAACACCTGGCTGCAAAAACATTGACATGCATTGTTATTATTAGATATTACAATATCTAACATAGCATGCACTTTCTGATAGATTTTGCAGTCCCAGTACAAGTCATATTCTTGGTGTACCCACTGGCTTCTCCCAGCACACATGCCTAGCACTGCCTCAGGCACTGGGTTTGCAGAATGGATTCAGCCCATTAGAGGGAAGGGATTATAAACAGAAAAGCTAGTCCTTATCCCACATGCGCACTAAAGCACAGCAGATGATGGTATCATCCAAGTGATGTGAAAAATGTACAGAAGCTGAGTTGCCTGTGGATGCTGCAGCCACACAGGCATCTCTCAGTGTCACTTCTGAAGACATCAGCTGTGTCTGATGTGGAAGCTTTTGGTGTAGCGGCTGATAACAGGTCCTCTCTCAAGAGGGGAGTGAGTGACAGATGGAATTAAGCCTCACTGTTTCTCCTGGAGGTAGAAAAACCTCTGAAGGGCTAACCTAATTTCTTAACCTTTTTATTTGTTTTAGCAAGACAGGGTTTCATCTTCATCCTTGCAGGCTGATCTTGCTTATTCAAAACTGTTCATTCAACAAGAAAGTGAACATCTCTTTGAGCTATACTTCTCTTCCTCACTTCTGTGGCAATAGAGACTTGTGAAGGAAGAACGCAAATAACATCAAACGTGGTCTGGAGATCAGCTGAGCAATTTCTGGCTTCCCCTACCTATCCTCCAGCTGCTGTGTCTCTAGCAACCTCAATGGCTGTACACAGGCTTGGCCTAGCTATGATCTCTTCCAGTTGGACCTATGCTTCCAAACATTTTTCTCATGCAACAATTTCTGGCCAGTCCAAGGATTCAAACCTCTCCCTATTGGGAAAAGATGTCTGTTCAGAGCAGAGTACAGAAATAGTTACTATACACTTAATACCTGTGAGCAAAAGATGTCAGTCGGAGCTCTATGCCAGCAACCTGCTTCTGCAGATACCCAATTCCCATGAGTCAGATTCCGATGGACCTCATCGTGTATGTCTGTGTCTTGGGTTCCCTGGGAAGGGAAACTTTACACTCCAACAGCATCAATCAAGATTTTGTGTGCTGACGGACAGAGCTCCTCCACAAATCTGCCCTGACAATGCTGTTACGAAAGAAAAAACATTCGAACGAAGTTGACAGTTGTCTGCTTTTGACAGANGTTGTAGACAGCAATGAGGTCTGCCCTGAGCCTCCTCTTCTCCAGGCTAAACAACCCCAGTTCCCTCAGCCTCTCCTCCTAGGGTTTGTGTTCCAGGCCCCTCATCAGCCTTGTTGCCCTTCTCTGGACACGTTCCAGCACCAAAACAAGTATGGGAGCAAGTCCTAAGCCCTACACCAAATCTCTTGCTCCCTAGCTCACCCTAGGCTGGGATTGCGCTTTTAACACTAGCAGAGCCAGGTCAGGATCAATAAGAAAGATGTTGGCAAAACACCGTGAGACTTGGGATACAGCCATGGTGCTAAGGGGACAGAGAAGAAGGGAGCAGGACACATTGAAACTATAAATGCCAAAGAGGCATTTTAGAATGCCAAAAACTTAAAGCTTCTCTCAAAAAGACAAAGGGAGGTGTGGTGTGTCTTGAAAACTTCTAGAGGAAGAACATTAATTTTCGTCATCTCTAATGACTACATTAAATAATGAATACATTCTGTTAACCTCAGTACGGTTCAGAAAACCGATTGCACGTTCTGATCAATCACTTTGCTAGGTACACCTGAAACACAACAACGTTAAAGATCATCTACATTTTCTAAACTCCTAAGGATTCTCTAATAATAGACACCCTGGGTGTGTGGTAGAAGACAGAGGACATTAACAAGATCTGAGTAAATCTGGTGATCTGTGATTTCCAAAGCTATTTACTCATTGGTGTTAAGCAGTAATATTTGATGACTCTCTCCCTGTAATTTCACACAAAAACTCTCCTTCCCATAAATCCAGTGATTTGGATTTAGATTTTTAACAGTGCTACAAGAGACATGGCTTCTTCATAAACTCCACCATAACAGTAAATACTACTTTGTGTGTACATTTGTAGGGCTCCAGTTGGCAGTCTCCTTTTAGCTATTAAGTGAGTATCATCAGTTCTAATATTCTACTCTCAGTACAAGCAGGTGACATCATTCATATCAGTTGAAGATCATACATGCAGGGTAAGCAAAACATGAAAATCAGCTTTGGCTGAGAGCAGAGATGTTGCCAAAATTTAGAAAGGTCCATTTCAGTCAAGGGGCTAAGCAGAACAGTTACACAAACTTGTGTCATGAATGGCAACCAAGCATTTAAACAGAAAACAAGAGAGTTTTTCTGTTTGGTTGTGGGTTTAGGGCTCGGAGTTTTAAGACGTAAGGTAAAATTTGTTTCCCTCTAGCTGGCGAATGTGAGGGAGAAAGATTATATCTTTAAACTCATGTGGATTAAATTAAAGCTTAATTTTTGGAGAATTCTTTTATATGAAACCACTTGTGCTTGTAGACTTTTCCATTTAGTAAGAATAAAACCCAATCCTTTCCACGACTGGTTTATGGATTGATTACAGTACATCAAAAAAAGCCAAGTAGATTGAATTATAGCTGTTTGCATGCTTGTGCTTACAAGCCACATACTGCATATCCATTAGCTGTTTGTGTGATTTATAATAACATGCTGATAGCATTAACTGTACGCAAGAAGCTTTGCAACAATGGGATCTGACTCACTTAAGAGAATAGCCAGCCACTGATTAAAGAGTGGATGCAGTACACTGATGTTTTCTGTGTACTTCTCTTAAACCATGATTTCTAGGATTTCTTTTTTAATGGGTTTTCTTCAGTCTTAAGATTTGATGCACTGCTCTGGAGACAGGCTTGGTGCTTTGGGGAAATTGTTGCTTCAGAGTTGTGGTTTAGAAAGCTAAAGTTTTAAGAGCAGAAAAGGAATCAAGGTTGAAAGCTTGGAGGCAAATGCAAAAGAAGTTACAACTGAGGTGGAAGAAGGTGGCACTGCTGGCAAACTTTGCAGATTAAATAAACATCTCTGGCATGTTAAGTGATGTTAATAAGGACAGAGCATTCCTAGGGCAAGATCTGAGTTGCTTGGTAAGCTGGATTCCTTTAGAAAGCTGGTGTATGCATACAGCTGCTGGGAAGGTCACACATGCACAAACCAAGAAGGCAGGTTTTATTTTTAGTTTCAGACTGGGAACTAGAAAGCAGAAATTCTGGAAAGGATGTAAGGCTATTTTGGATGAACAAACGACTGTGAATTCCCAGTGTGAAGCTGGTGCAATCCTTGAGCAAGTAAACAAAGAAATTTAGTAGAGCTTGAGAGGGAATCATATTCTTGATATAGGGTTGCTAATGAATCTGCTGAATTCTGTGTCTGATGCTCATGCTCAGATGTGCAGAAAGAATGCAGAAAACTAGAAAAGCAGTACTAAAACAACTGCAAGAACGATTCCTGGCCCTGGAAATTCTGTCTTGCAATGAAAGACTTAAAAGATCTTAAAAGTCTTTTCTGGCTTATCTAAAATGTTAAGAAGTAATTTGGGTGACACATACAAGCATCAATATTGTGAGAAAACTTCTGATACTAATTTTCCCTCTGGGAAAGAAACTGCAGCAGAAAGGAAGACATATAGACAAGGTACCAGGGAAAATAGATTACCTTAGACCAGCTGCTTTGCAAGGCCTCTTTGTCCCCTTTCTGCAAGTATGTGTCTACCTGTCTTACCCTGGCAGATAGGCTCCCCTAATATATCACCTGACTTACACTGTAGTTTGTCGTAGGTAGGAGCATGAAGACAGGTGATTATCACAGGGAAGCTGACCCATGGTAATTTTTTCCTTGGGGGAAAAAATATTACTAAAATGTTGAAGTCTAGAGAGGACCAAGGGCTGTCAGCTGAGGCTAAACACATTTGGATGAAAGATGTGACACTTTTTTTTTTATAACAGACAGGGTTAAATATTTAGGTCAAGCTATCTAAGGATGTAGAAGGTTCTCTATAAGTTGCAGTCTCTTAATCAAGACTAGATGTCTTTGTAAAAGCTACACTAATCATTCATACAGAAGTTATAGGTTCAACATGAAAATGCCCAGGTGCAATTCTGTAGCCTGTTATGCTAAATGGTAATAATGAACCTTTCCTGGCCTTTCACTCTATTAACCTGGG
>WAAF01009299.1:0-39001 GCA_013400475.1 Tricholaema leucomelas | reverse complement strand
CGGAGAGGAAAGAGGAAAGAGCAGAAGATCAAGAGCTTATCAGGAACTGTGCAGTTCAGATTGTGAATAGCAAGGGCAAGCAAATATATTTCAGTGGGAAAGGTAAAAGGAAGTTACAGAGGAACTTGCCTGTGACATGGGCAGAGAGATGGACTTGTCTGCATGAACTTGGAGGACACTAGTAAATTACCAGTAAATAAATAAGATGTTCTATTAAAGCAAGAGTGGCAGTACTACTTTAGGGCTGTGCATCATGGTCTCATCAAACATGAAAGAAAATCTTCTGGTTCTATGGCGTTTCCTTTGCTGTGGAAAACCAACAGCTGTTCAAAGGTAGCTGCTCTTTATGATGTGATACACCCTGATGTTCTATGTTATAACATTATGAGGTAGAATAGAATAGAATCAACCAGGTTGGAAGAGACCTCCAAGATCATCCAGTCCAACCTAGCACCCAGCCCTATCCAGTCAACTAGACCATGGCACTAAGTGCCTCATCCAAGCTTTTCCTGAACACCTCCAGGGACGGTGACTCCACCACCTCCCTGGGCAGCCCATTCCAATGCCAATCACTCTCTCTGGCAACAACTTCCTCCTAACATCCAGCCTATACTTCCCTCGGCACAACTTGAGGCTGTGTCCCCTTGTCCTGTTGCTGGTTGCCTGGGAGAAGAGACCAACCCCCACCTGGCTACAACCTCCCTTCAGGTAGTTGTAGACAGCAATGAGGTCTGCCCTGAGCCTCCTCTTCTCCAGGCTAAACAACCCCAGCTCCCTCAGCCTCTCCTCCTAGGGTTTGTGTTCCAGGCCCCTCACCAGCTTTGTTGCCCTTCTCTGGACACGTTCCAGCACCTCAACATCTCTCTTAAATTGAGGAACCCAGAACTGGACACAGGACTTAAGGTGTGGCCTGACCAGTGTTGAGTACAGGGGAAGAATAACCTCTCTCCTCCAACTGAAAAGCATTTGTGGGACTATCTGGGGTGTCCTCATTAATGAGACCTCATTAATGTTTCTAAATATGCGAAGGGTGAATGTCAGGAGAATGGAGCCAGGCTCTTCTCAATGATGTCCAATAATAAGACAAGGGCCAATGGGTGCAAGCTGAAGCGTAGGAGGTTCTGTGTGAACATATGGAACAAGTTTTTGACTTCGAGGATGACAAAACAGTGGAATGGGCTGCCTAGAGAGACTGTAGAGTCTCCTTCTCAAAACCTGCCTGGCCATGTCCTTGTATGACCTGCTGTGGCAGGAGGGTTGGATTAGATGATCTTTGGAGGTCTCTTCTGACCTCTAACGTTCTGTAATTCTGTGAACAGGAATGAGCAAGAGTGGTAGGACTGATACAAATGGCAGAGACTGTGAAATGGAGAGACAGGCAGCTCTTGAAAGAGGAAAATATAACTGCAGCAGAGGAAATGTCACTGCTGATTTAAGGGTTTAGGGTGGGAAATTATTTGCCAATTCTGACAGAGGAGAGAGGAAAGAGTGATTTGGACAGAAAGGTGAGACAGCCTGGGGGGAGAGTGTGCAGAGACAGAAAGTCTAGATGCTGCAGAAGAGAAATGAGACAGACAGTAGAGAAGGATTTGAAAGATACTTGCTTTAGAGAGACAGAAACCAGCAGAGCATACATCTTCATTCTATAGCACATGTTTGACTTTCATAGCAGGATTACCTAATGGCATTACTTCCATGCTGCTGAGGAAAACACTAGGGCACTCATATGATATAAAAGCAGTGCTTTCAATTTTAACCACTTCATGACCAAACATGAATTTATGGTCATCCTACTCCAGAATACCAGATTGATGGTTGAGTACTTCAATCTCAGCAAGTTAGGTAATTTTGCACTGAATATAAATGAGAGTTATAAGATAAATGACATTTAGTGACATTAATTAACTGATTAAATTAAACCTGATATTTTAATCAGAATTTGTTTATGCAGAGCTTTGGATAAAAAGAAACAGAGTTTAACCTAGTTACTTTTAAAATTCCAGTTACCATAACAACTTCTTGAGATAGCAATTAAAGGTGGTCTTTACATTATTTTTAGAACTTGAGTTACCATAACAACAGAATGCTGCTTCACTTGCAAAGAGTTAAAATACCTTGTTCTTTGAGGAACAATCAGAATACAAGTGAGGTGCCAGGATTAATACCCCAGAATGGTTGCACAAACAGCATTTTTCAAACACCTCACTTGTGGCATGAGAGACTGATGGATCTGCTCCAGTGTGACAGGCTCAAGATGTTCCTTGGTTGCTCAAATTCAGAAAGAGGTTATTTATCAATTGGAGAAGAGCCAGGCATCAGAAGTATTATGAGCTGTCAGATCTGCAAGGAAAAACAATGTAATAGCAAACAAATTCACCTGGCCTTCAAGTACTTCTGAAGAGTTAGGCAGAGAAGTGTCTCTCAGAGCTGAGGTAGCAACTCCATGCCTTCTCTCCAGATATCCCTAGTGGAAAAAGTGAAATGCTGACAGATCATTTCAAGGACTTTCTCTTGACTGTGCTAGGCCCCCTTGGAGTGCTAGCATCCTTCTATTCTACCTCTGAGGGATTTCCTTTTTTGTAAGGACAACATCTGCTGAAAGAGAGCAGCCTTAGTTTGAACCACCTGCATAAAGGGCTGGATGAAGTTTGATCCAGCCCAACAAGAAACTCTATAGAATCATAGAATGGTTTAGGTTGGAAGGGACCTCAAAGATCATCTAGTTCCAACCCCCCATCACAGGCAGGGAGACCTCCCACTAGAACAGGTCACTCAATGCCTCATCCAACCTGACCTTGAACACCTCCAGGGAGAAATTTCCCTGGGAAATCTCTTTTTATGAGATAAAGTATTGCAAGCCACATGTGCCACAGTGGCCAAGATGCATAAACTGCACCACACACATCCACACACATGTGTTTCTGTATGTTCACCACAAAATCAGCCAAGGCTTACATTCGTATCACTGTGGTTCCAGGCCTGATTTTAACGTAACTACTGCTCTAACTTACCTCCAAAGGGGAGATAACTAGCAGCTGTTTGGAATGTGCCTTTTCTAGGGTCTGTGTGGATTGAACTTTCCTCTTTTTGTTGAGGTGGATCTTAGGGATCTCATTTAATTGCACATAGAGCAAAAAAGTGGCTTCTGGCCACTTAGAAGTCCTTGAAACTGCAAGAAAAATTCCTTAAAACAAATACAAGCCTATGAAGCATCAGAGTAAGATGCTTCCTGCATCCAGGATCCCACCTATAGTCCAGATCTAGCCTAGAAAAGATAAGTAAGGTGCCCACCATCTTCTTCTACTTGCTACCCTGCTGGGCATTGTTACTCATCAGAGGACATCACAATACAGATGCAGTTCTTCTTACTTTAGTTGTGTTTCCAGTGGTTGCATCAGAGATACTTTAGTCTGTTGTCAAAATGCAGAAAGTGGAATGTCTGAAAGCAGAAACTCCTTCATCCATGTTTGCACACTTCACCACCACTTGCTCATTGACTGCAGAGGAGAAGGAGCCTTCTACTGGATTTCTGTTGTTGCCTTTTGACAGTTGGACAAAAGACAGTGCTAGATATCTTGTGTTGTTCTGCAGTGACCTTTTGTCCAGGCAAAGACCTGCAGGATAAACTGAAAGTAGGAGAGGCAACCCTGCATTCCTGGTTTGATTGCAATTCTCTTCCTTAATGAGTTTTGAAGAGGAGGAGGGCACACAGGGGAATTTGCATGTGCTCTTGTATATTTAATTAAAAGAAAATAAAAATGTCAGCTGCTGCAGGTTACAATCTAGACCCCCTTCCACTCCCATCTCCCATCTCCCTTCCTTCTTTCAAAGCAAATAGATAAGTCATGTGGAGGAGACAGTTGGAAGGGACAGGACTGCTGCAAAATGCTACCTTGTGCTGATTTTTTTGCTGGGCTAACCGTAAAAAGGCTCAAAGCAGAATCCTTCTTAGCAGCAGCTCCAAAGTCATCTGTTTTTCCAGTGGCTTGCTAGTTCTGACTTACAGGCAGCTTCCTTCACAAGAGAGATGGGTTGAAAACAGTATCTTCCAGTGGTAGCCACCTTGGGACCAAGCCCAGCTGCTCCTCACATCTATTCTGACATGACACATCTGCTGGTGTGTGTCTTTTGTGAATGTTCCTTGCTAGTTTAGGCCAAAGTGAGCTGCCTTAGTGAAGGCTTTAACGTGTTACACTGGCAACAGATCATTTCTGTAACGTAGCTCATCTTGGCTGAGCTTTGTGTGAAGGTCGTTGTCTGCTTTGAGATTGCCATGAGGAGCTAGGACTGGGATGTAGTCAACCTGTCACAGAAGAACAAGGCAGCATGAGTTTGCTGTGAGACATTGATTCCAGCCTTTGGCAGGAATTGGAGTTTATAGAAGGGCCAAGGAAAACAGCCACCTCACATCCATCGAAATCATTTTGTGTTAGCCTAGCTGCCCAGCTGGACTACATTGCACCTGTGGCTCTACATTCAGCTTTACTACTTGGAGAAAAACTGAAGAGAAATATTGTCGTGGGTTACTTTTACCATCTGATTATCCTTCACTCAGCAAGTTTGTGTTCTGGGTAGTTTGTGCTGTGTGGCATAAAGTGCTGCGAGAAATCCTAACGGCAGGGTGTAAATGACAGAAGTGACTAGTTCATGTCTCTTCATTCACCCAACACACTTGGAGTCCTAAAAAACCACCTATGATCCAGTTGCTTCCCTTTTTGTTTGAATATGCAGCTGCCGAGGGACTGGCAGCCATCCTTCCAAGGGCAAGTCAGGGTTTGTATATTCTGGAGCTGGTACACTCTTTTTCTTGGGGTGACATGTCGTAGTTCATTGCTAGCTGGCTGAGGAGCCCAGCTGCAGGCAGTGGCACCCTCTGAGGGACTGAGCATGCAAACTCAGCCAGTTCCTTCCCCAGCCTCTGTGCAGAGAAGTCAGTGGCAAATGATTGTGGTAAATGTGGCAGTGGTAAATGGTTGTGCTGTACACAGACTTGTTGCTCACAGTGGTAATAGCAATAGTGCTCGTAATGTTAATTTTTATGCACCTGTTCTGTATACAGCCTTGCAACGTGCTAATCTCCATGGCACCCAGGTACTTCCCTTCTGTATGTTACCAGCTCCTAAGAAAGCTAGCTTCTCTAGTACTGCAAAAAGGCAAAGCTTAAAAAGATGGAAATAAATGTATTGACAAGTGTGACGAATAAATGTTCCTCTTGCCTGCACTGTACAGAGGTGTTTGACATTCCAAATTATGACATAACTGTAGGAGTAATGGTTGCAGCTGTTGCCTTTGTAAAATGATCTGCAATACCACATGCTAATAAGTAAGACATGTCTAAGTCATTTTATACAGTGCCAGAAGACTAATCCCATGCCATGCATGCACAGTGCCAAAAGTGGTCATATCACAGCAGTAGGATCAGTCCTAGAATAATCACATCCTTAGGAAAAAATCCTCTGTGTAATACAATGAAATCCCACTTAAACAAGTCAACCTTGTGAATCTATTAGAGCAGCATCCCCAGAGAACTGCTACTGTAGCATGCTTCTAGCACAAAGTGGAACACTCGTATGTAAAAATGAAGACAGGAGCGGAATATTTACTCAGGTGAAACCAGGATTCTTTTGGGAATCCCAATGAGGAGAGATACAGCAGAGCTGCGATTGCCGTGAGGAGGATATCAAACCTAAACCCGCTTGCATACAACAAACCTGTCAGCCTGGTTCTGTGCCCCTAATCCATACAGAACCCCTCTTCTCCTCTGCAGGAATCTTCACTGAGCTAAGACAGGGGATCATCCCCTCATCTAAAGAAGTTCAAGCCCTTGCTGATTTTCCAATTCATACATTCATCTTGAATAGGAACAGGATGTCAGAAAGTCCTGAGGCGACTTTGCAAATCTCATCCTTTAGACCTACAAAATCTGGATTATTTTTTCCCCTGTGTACTTTGCATTAGCTCTAAACACTACTTTTGAAGAAAATGCCTTTGGCAACTTGCTTCTAAGTATCACCACATGCATAAATTTGAGAACTACAAGAAAGCTGCCTCTTTATTGGGTAATGAGACCAGCCTAGCTAATTCAGCTGTGCAACACAGACAGATGTGATTTCCCTGATACCTGGGGCTTAATAATTGCGGTATGTTAGAGCACATCTAAGCTTCCAAATCACAACAGGTTTTTGTCTACCCATGCAGAGCTTTGTCCAAATGTACTTGTTCCTTGCTTTTCTTCCACAGAATGGTACTTTTTACATCTATTTACTGTCACAAAGAGTACGTGGGAGTTTACAAACATATGTGTGGTTCAGATATCCTCAGGGTCTCTTAAACAGCTGCTGAGCTTTCTACTTCCAAGGAAAACTAGGAAATTTGAATAGGGTGAAGCCAGAACATACATGGGATGACTCTGCTTTCCTTGGCAAGGGGGAAACATGACCTTGAATAGTTTCCTAGGCACAACTAAGAATGCATCTACCAGTACTTGGAAACTCATCCTTTACTGCTGGCTGCAGTCAGCCTGCTGCTGATCAGTTGGTGGTTTGCAGCTCAGCCCTGGGGCAGCAGCAATAGAAGGAGGGCATTGCTATCAAAAGACTGCTATACTCTTCTGCCATTCCCTGTTCAGAGCAGGCCATGTGTGCTGTGCTGGGGAATACACAGTTAGGGACTTTCAAAATATCAGTGCTTGGACTGATGGTCCTGTCCTTTGTTTCTCTTCCTTCTGGTGCTCTTAAGTCCTGGCTGATCGCCATATCAACCATACAGATCTGGACAGATCCCTGAGGCGCGAACTTTAATGGATATTGACATTTCTCTGCCTTGAGAAGTATACCTTCTGTATTTACAGTCTGTCTGCAGGGATTTCATGGAAGAATCCTCCCAATTCAGTGAACAGGTAAAGGATAAACACAAGTTCTCTCTTTCTTCCAGCACGTTTACTGAGCTCGAGAATCTGCCAGCCTGTCCTACAAGGGGTGCACAGGGTATGAAGACAGGTGAGGAGCATGGACGACAACAGCATTCCCACAGTCTCAGCACACACTGTTTTCAGACATGGTTTAGTAACATGTTGTTTTATAGCAGACTACTTAGGACAAAAGGTTGATGAAGGTTCCCTGTGTAGGCAGAGAAGACATACTTGCTCACCAAGTTGCACAAATTCTTATTCACCCGAGCAGCTCCTGAATCATCTATAGTGCTGTGTATGGAGTATGGTGGAGAGTCCAAGCCTCTTGGCAGTCCTACTGTACAGATGACACTGCTGTTCCAGAAATTCCCCTAAAGAGATGACCTCTGCAGACTACAAGACCTACAAAAGCATTGGAAATAGTTAATGGGTTTTGCATGCAGTAAATGGAATTTATTCAGGATGGAACATTTTGTGGCTTAGTCACTGAAAACAGCTTGAAGTTATTTATTGAGAAGATTTTTGTTTGTGGGCCAGGACAACGGCTGAGAAAGATCAGATTATTTTCAAAAGTGAATAAATCTACCCATACAGATTTTCTTTCTTCCTATCCCTCTTTTCCCTCATTACTCATTTTTCTGTCACTTTGTCTGTTGTCTTGATTTGCCATAACTTTTCCCAAAGCACGTTTCATAAAAGAATGTCAGCTAATTAATTATTGTTTCAACATAATTCTTATTCAAGTCCTTTGACCTCTTGGCAGCTCTGTAAAGCGTTCTGATGCATTTCCCATTTGCTTAGTAAATATTTCTTTCAAATAATGAATTGAGAAACAAGGGAAAGAATGCATTGTCTTTATGGGGGGGAAAAAAGGACAGTAGAGAGGAGATAGAGGAAAAACACAGGCCAGAATCACTGATTAGAGACTAAACACAGGTCAATACATTAAGTCCCATGAAAAAAAAAATGGAGTGGCAGGCTCTGTACCTAGTACAGGGTAGAAAGGAATGTGTCAAGTAATATTACTTTACTGTTTATTTAATATTTTTAATTTTATTGGTTTTTATTCCTTGATTCCCCGTGAGTCTACATACTCCCTCTGGAGCTGCACCATTTGTCTTTGTCTTGCTGAGGAAGGAATCATCCCTTGCTGAGGCCAACATGCCAGTGCAGTGCTGCAAGTTAGCACTGACTGCTCTTCACCAAATGATGTGTCTGGCCCTTTCATTTGGAGGCCAGATTAACATCTCTTTACCTGCTCATCTCTCTGACCCCCCCTTCAAGCCCTGTCCAGACAAAGCAAATGCCCAGCACAGAACTCTCTTTCTGCAGGGTAAGGGGAGGAATCAGCTGTTTGCAGTCAAGACAACATCAGTGTTGTGAAAGATGGAAAAATCCAACCACAGGCCGCTTCAAAGTTTCAAAACTCTCTTCTGGTGTCTGAGCATCACTTCACATCTTGACCCAGTTTGATGAGAAAGACACCTCTCAAAAATGTCCAGTGATGTGAGTAAGGCACTGTGTGATAGGGAGTGAGAGGCGTGAAGTGGGGACATAGACGTCTGCCTGAACACAACCCTGAAGGCAAAGTCCCAGTGTCTTTCTGAGGCTGAAAGTGCTGCCTTGGCTGCATTTTACCCAGATTAAGGGCTTGGTGCCACTCCAGCTCTTTTTCAGCTGCTCTACCCCTACCCATCCTCATATCCTGCCAGGCAGGTATCTGGTCTTGTTCTGTCAGACTATCCCAGATCACTGTGGTCATTTCTTCAAAGACAGTTTTTAGCCAGATTAATTAATTTTACTTGATCCGATTTCAGTAGTTCCTTAGAAATCTGCTGTGATTGAGACTATCTACTTTGCTTTATTGTGGCAAGTTCTAGGTCCTTGTGTCCTTGAAGTGGATCCAGCACTCCTCTGGCAAGCTGCAGATGTCTTTTGCTCTTATTTTTCTGCTGGAAACTGAGGAGAGGGAAAAGCGTGAGAAGGCAATGTGAGGTTTCACAAGCTGTGGTCACAGTGGTCAGGCAGTAAGCAGAGAATAGTCTCTCAGCCAAAGCACAGGGCTTTGAGCCAAGCTTTCTGGATCCATTTGTCAGTTCTCCTACACACTTCCTGGAGAATTTTGAAGGAATCATTGAAGCTAAATCGGGCATTTGCATCCAAAAGAGCAACCAAAGTAGCTTGATTTTCAGAGGTGTTGAAAGCTTACAGCTTCTGTTCAAAAAAGAAAGATTGTTTTGTACAGGGCAAGAAGTGCTTGCCCTCAGAGCCCCAGTTTCCTCATATGGTCTTTGTCTTGCTTTGCCTTTGCTGTCCACATCTGCAGACTAAGGAGTTCAATAGCTAACTTGGAGGGCTCAGAGAGAGTTAATTCAGTAATTTTTGCAAAGTGCTCTGAAATCTCAGGTGGAAGACACTATATAAATGCATAGCATTATTTTGTGAAGATCAGTTAGTAGCACTTTGTCATCTCAAATGTTACCAATTATACACAATGTACACTGATATAGACACTGTTTTCATAAAGCACTGCTGTGTTCGATTCAGATTTATTTGCAGAGTGATAACTACACAGGTATGGATAATGCTGGGAAGCAGAGAGCTTTGCAAAGTCTATCCTTTGTAAAATTGTTTTCCAAGCATTATTCTGTACAGACTGATTCACCAGCCTCTGCACTGGCCTGCTTGCAGGGCCCTGCTGCTCCTCTGATGACACAAAGCAGCCCTGAACTCTGGTCTGTGTTTTGCCTTGTGCTTTTAAACAGACCAGCATTTCATAGAATCATAGAATGGTTTAGGTTGGAAGGGACCTCAGGGATCATCCAGCTCCAACCCCCTGCCATAGGCAGGGACACCTCCCACTAGAGCTGGTTGCTCAAGGCCTCATGCAGCCTGGCCTTAAACGCCTCCAGGGAGGAAGCATCCACAACCTCCCTGGGCAACCCATTCCAGTGTCTCACCACCCTCACTGTAAAGAACTTCTTCCTAACATCCAGTCTAAATCTCCTCTCTTCCAGTTTAAACCCATTCCCCCTCGTCCTGACATTACTAGACCTTGTCAATAGTCCCTCCCCAGCCTTCCTGTAGGCTCCCTTCAGATACTAGAAAGCCACTCTAAGGTCTCCTTGAAGCCTTTTCTTCTCCAGCCTGAAGAGCCCCAACTCTCTCAGCCTGTCCTCATAGCAGAGCTGCTGCAGCCCTCTGATCATCTTCGTGGCTCTCCTCTGGACTCGCTCCAGCACTTCCATGTCCTTCTTGTGTTCCTTATAGAACTAACTAAAGCTGTCTGTAGATACACCTCAATGGCTACTTTGAATTAAGACCTACATATCTCCTACATAATTTACGCAGGCCAAATAAAAATATCTAGGGGTGCCACCTCCACCCCCCCCACACACAAAAGAATAAACACTGTTCCTGCAGCTTTGCCAGTACTTTCCTTTTCAGACTGTGCATATGGCATCACTAAAAAAAGCTACCAAATCATATGGCTACACTCAGAAGCAGTCTGCAGTTTTCTGTGTCCAATATTAAGTTCCCTGACAAAACACTGGAAGGCAAACCGTGAGTTTTATTTCACTGTCTTACTGCTGTCTCCGTGAGTTGCATCTATGTTTCTCCATCATGTTCTCAGCCTTCATAATAATTTTAGAAGGCTTACAATGTTTGTGCTCTTGCTTTTCGTCCCTTGGTTGGTACACGACAGAGAAAAAGCCCTCAGGCATCGTGGTTGTTGAACAGCTTGAGATCTTGAGGTAATGTGTCCCAGTGGCTTCTGAATGGGCACAGGTAGGCCTCATTAATCTTCATCTAACCATGCAGACAGGCTTAGTGTGGTCTCTGCTGTGTTCACGGCCTTTAAAACATAGCTAAACAGCAGCTGTCAGACTTTCTCTGTGATCAAGAGCCACAAGACCTGTCCTTAAAGAGCAGAGAGGTGTTCAGGATGGGGTTCAAGGAAACAGACAACTCCATTACTCCTTCATGTACCTCTCGATTCATGTACCTCTCTGTAACTACGAGAGAATGGCTGTAGTAAGACGAGGATCAGTGTGTTCTCCCAGGTGATGAGCAATAGGCCAAGAGGAAATGGCCTCAAGTTGCTCCAGGCCCTGGTTTACATTCAATAGTAGGAAAAATTTCTTTAGAGAAAGAAATTTCTTTATAGAAAGAAACTTCTCTTCAAGCATTGGAACAGGCCACCCCAAGGAAGTGCTGGAGACACGGTCCCTAGAGGTATTTAAAAGGCGTATAGATGTTGCACTTAGGAATGTGGTTTAGTGGTAACCTGGCAGTGCTGTGTTAACAGTTGGACTTGGTATTCTTAGAGGGCTCTTTCAACCAAAACGATTCTGTGATTCTTTGCTGAACCAGCAATAGCTGCTGGCTGGTTTCTTCTCAGACCAGAGGTTCACATGACCCAAGCACATTGTGGCCTTGCCACAGCTGGAAGCTACCTCTGAACTCCTTGCAGACTACATTTAGCTGCAGAACCAGAGTGCAGCCCCTCTGCCTGATGGGTGCTGACAGAACTGTGAACTGGGGCACTGGACAGCAGCCAGAAGAGTGAGGTGAGATGCCTGGAAAAGGTCCTGACGTCCTGCAAAGCCACACAGAGGTTTTGCAACTGGGCACTGTCCCTCGCTAGCGCAGGAGGCAGTGAGAGAATGATGTTCCTGTATCTCTGCTGGAAGTCTTTGATTCTGAGTTCTTAAAGACACAGAGGGCATTGGCACCCTGCTGACATAAACTTGCAGTTCACTGGAGCTCAATTTCTAAAAAGCCTTTCATTTGAGTACATAACATATCAACTTCCACACTACCTCACGTGCAACATAACAAAAGCCATTCACAGCTCTGAAACCTCTCACAGTGTCTCAGAGGGTCCTGGGCTTCAGAAAATACCTGGGAATATACAAAGACATTAAATTTGAAAATAATGTGTTTTCATAAGGTTCCCTCTGCATCTGAGAGCTGTGCTCCTTGTGAGCCTCATCTATTTAAGGACAACTGCAGAAATTAAGTTATTGATGGAAGTATCTGCAGGATACTTTGGGATGAGATTTAACCAGGCCAAGTGCAGGGTTCTGCACTTTGGCCACAACAACTGCAAGCAGCGCTACCGGCTGGGCACAAAGTGGCTGGAGAGCAGCCAGGAAGAAAGGGACTTGGGGGTACTGGTAGATAGTAGCTGCACATGAGCCAGCAGTGTGCCCAGGTGGCCAACAGAGCCAATGGCATTCTGGCCTGGATCAGGAACAGTGTGGCCAGTAGGATGAGGGAGGTTATTCCACCCCTGTATGCAACACTGGTCAGGCCACAACTTGAGTCTTGTGTCCAGTTCTGGGCTCCTCAATTCAAGAGAGATGTTGAGATACTGGAACATGTCTAGAGAGGGGTGACAAAGCTGGTGAGAGGCCTGGATCACAGCCATGTGAGGAGAGGCTGAGGGAGCTGGGGTTGTTTAGCCTGGAGAAGAGGAGGCTCAGGGCAGACTTCATTGCTGTCTAGAGCTACCTGAAGGGAGGCTGTAGCCAGGTGGGGGTTGGTCTCTTCTCCCAGGCAACCAGCAACAGGACAAGGGGACACAGTCTCAAGTTGTGCCGGGGGAAGTATAGGCTGGATGTTAGGAGGAAGTTCTTCCCAGAGAGAGTGATTGGCATTGGAATGGGCTGCCCAGGGAGGTGGTGGAGTCACCGTCCCTGGGGGTGTTCAGGAAAAGCCTGGATGAGGCACTTAGTGCCATGGTGTAGTCAGGTGGCCAGGGCTGGGTGCTAGGTTGGACTGGATGATCTTGGAGGTCTCTTCCAAGCTGGTTGATTCTATGATTCTATGATAAAGATTTTTGGGTTTCCCATTTTTTTCTCAGTCACATTTTATTCTCTCCCTTTCAAGTCCATGCCAGAACTTTGGGTTTAAATTCTTGATGGCAAGATAATTGTTTTATTTAGCTTATAATTGAGCATAAGACCTTCCTAGCAAAAAAAAAAAAAAATCATCTTAGGACAAGAGAAGGATTTTGTTTGCAGTTGCACAACATGACAAAATGTTCAAGAGAAGATTTTTATGTGCAACTGCACAACATGACAGAACGTTCAGATCATAGAATTGATGTCTGGCTATTGACACAGTGGCAGCAAAGTGAAGTTCAAGGCATAAACCAAGAGCAAATTGCAGTGTGGCAAACGTAGGCTGTGTATGAGAAGTGAGGGGACTGTGTTGAAATGGACACCTCTGAAAATGTGACAAATTCATTTCTGATTTCACATCTAGGAATAAATCTGCCATGATTTCTGGGAATGATGTGGGGCTCTTGGAATACTTCTACTTCAGGCCTATGTGCTGGAGGTCCTCCTGGCCCTCAGGTGCTCAGGCAAACGTGCTGTGGTTTTCCAAAGGTCTGCATGGCAACAGTAGCATTTGGAAATCCTTAGCATCATTCGATTTCTTAGTGTGGAAAAAGAAGTACCCAGCTCAGATGTTTTATTTTATGGATGTACTGCATTTCTGAACACTGCAGTTCAATATCTTCTGAACAAAATTGTTTCAGAAGGGGGAGGGAACACTGTGCAAAATTAATATTTCAGGCCTTCCCTTCTGCTGACCTAAGGTATAACTCAGAGGTAAATAATAAATGTATAACCTCAGTTCAGAAAAAACTTAGCATGCTGAGCACTTGCTTCCTTAAGAGAGAGCTAGTGTAAAAAACTGGGATATTATAACACACAAAATCATGGAATGAAATTGCCTGTTGCTGTGTTTACTTATTACACACTTTGATCAAGCCAGTTCTATTAGTCTTCTTCCAGTCTTCTAATGAAGCTACTGTAAGTACAGCTCTTGTACTTTGTGCATTTTATAACAAAGAACTTGGGCAGGGCCCAGAAGCAAAGGCCTTTCACACTGAGTTGAAGCAGTAATTCCCAATAGCAAGCACAGGAGCAAGGATGAATATTTTTTTTCTGTGGATGACACTGACTGTAAAAGGATGGAGCCACACATGGTCAGGAGCAAACAGCTGTGGCTGTTTAAGATTTAAGGGTGTTTCAGCTGCTTGTTACTGCCCTTCATCTGGAGGTCAATAAGCAAGGAGTGAACTGCAGGAGTACATCATCTCCTGGTCCACTTACATACTTAGCTATTAACAGTCAGCAAGATCAGTTTGTCTGAATTCCACTCCTGCAACACTAATTTTAGCAGCACAGTTACAATCACTGGTAAGTGACTATGCAAAATGAGGACTAACTTGGCAAGATTGTGGTGAAGCAATCCCTGACTTACAACCTAGAAATAAAACATGGAGCTCAGAACGTGGTGAAGCAATCCCTGACTTACAACCTAGAAATAAAACCTGGAGCTCAGAATTGGATATGAGCAAGCTGATTTTCCAGAGTCGGTAGAGTGGCCTTGTACAGTGAGTCTTTGGTTCTTTTGGTGATAGGTTGGACTGGATGATCATGGAGGTCTCTTCCAACCTGCCTGGTTCTGTGATTCTGTGATTCACAACAGGTGTGTGCAGCGCTTTGATAGCTGCTGAGATGACTTCACCAGAAATTTTCACCTCTGTTCAGATAATAGGTAGGTCTTCCAGGCTTAACTACTGAGGCATCAGAGAGAATAATTCCCCTGTTTGTTTAAAAGAGCAAAAGGAACTGTAATGCTTAGAAATGTAATGAATCTCTGCAAGACCCAGATCAGAATTAGAATGCACACAGGCCATTTATAAGGCTCCCCTCACCCCCCTTTTTTCTTTAATTTAACTTAGTATAGTTTCAGCCTATTTGAATAAAGCTTCAGATGTATTTGGATTTATTCTAGCTTGAATGATGCCATGTGATATTCCTGGGATTCAGAGAGGACTTTGGGATTCTCATAGGTATTTTAAGCTGAATTTTAATTGGAAAGGTGACATGGATTGTCACACAAACAGCAATTGCCATGGATACCAATAGCGTTAATCCAATGCCTTGACTAACTAATCCTGACCTTATTGTGCTCAGTAAAGAACTAAGCGAAGATTTCTGCAGGTTGCTTGGTTTTCCAGCTATGATACCAGCCGCTATCTAAGCCAATGCAGCTTGAGGAATTTGCATGGATAATGGCCAGGGATTGAACAGCCTCCCAGAAAGCTACTTTTATAGATAATGCCTTTTGAAGATCACTAACAGAGTGCAGCACAGGGCTGGCTCATCTGAGCTCTGGGATGAAATGGAGATCTTATGCTCCCTCTTTCACACAAGAGTGCAGAGACAAGATCAACACACCAATTACTGCAGGAGGTATTGCATCAACTATCAAGTTAATGAAATTAAACAAGTCCCTGGAGCCAGCTGTTTTGCTGCTTTGCTAGTAGACCTTTCATTCAGATCATTCTCCCATAGCTCCATGAGAGTCTGAATTCAAGAGCTACCAGCTGAGGAGCCATTTTAGCAGATAGATTTTAAAGCAGGTGCAGGTCAGGCCTGCAGTCCAAGCAGCTGAAAGGATTTGCAGCTTCTCCATCAGGTTGTATGGTTAGATCCAGTACAGTTCTCTGTGTGTGCAAGTACAGAGAACGAAATGATGAGCAGGGCAGGGAATTCAGCAAGTAGCAGTGCCGTGAGGAGGCCAAGTAGCTTGTCCTTAGCAGCAGGAACAAGTCCAAAGCTGGGTCCGAATGACTTGAAAGCTCATTTTGCATTCTGCCAATCCACTTTCAAGCTGTTGTCTCTCCGTGGAGGCAGTTCCTGCAACTGTATTCCCTTGGACCCCAGGTTGTGAAAGAAGGCCAGAACAAGCAATACATGCTCCCAGAGTCCCTCGAGGGCAGCAGGAAGGCTTTCGCCAAAGCATTTTCCTGGTTGCTGTCGCCTTTTGCACAGGGATTAATTTCACAACGACCTTGAGAATTCTTTGGTTTTGGCTCTTGGAGTTGTGCCTACTGCTAAGTGCTGGCTCTGCTCAGACACGGCCTGTGCTCTCCCTACAGTCTCTGAATTTGGGCAATTTCCATTTCCCTCTTTTCTTTTAAAACACAGTACCAATGTGCAGATTTCAAATGAACCAGAACACATCGGTGTCACAGGCAGAGAGTGCTCCTATACAGACTAAAATCTTTCACTTTGAGTGAGCTCAGAGCATCACTCTGTAAAACACATGCTCTAACAAAAGGCTCCCTGTTTTGCCAGCCATTCCTCTAATACCTCTTCTTGCACAGCAAATGTGGAAAGATGGGAAGTTGCATTGCAGTCTAGGGCTCCCCAGTTTCCAGCAAGGTTTGAAGGGGAAATCATAGAGTCATGGGATGCTTCATGTTGGAAGTGGCCTTTAAAGTCCAATACACTCCCCTCATACACACGCTGCAGGAAGCAGGGACATCTTTAACTAGACCAGGTTGCTGAGGGCCCCATCCAACCTGACCTGGAAAGTTTCCAGTTATGGGGCTTCTATCACCTTTCTGGTCAGCCTATGCCAGTGTTTCACTACCTTGATTGTGAAAAAAAGTTTAAAAAAATCTTTCTTGTATCTAGTCTAAGTTTCACCTCTTCTAGATCAAAGCCAGACATTTCCCTTTGTCCTGTCACAACAGGAAAGATTATCCCCATCTTTCTTACAGGCTCTTTGTAAGTATTGGAAGGCTGCAACAAGGTCTTTCTGCAGCCTTCTCTTCTCCAGGCTGAACAATCCCAATTCTCTAAGCCTTTCTTCAGAGGAGACATTTTTTCATCCCTCAGATCATTTCTGTGGTCCTCCTCTGGACCCACTCCAATAGGTTAATGTCCTTTTTGTGCTGAGGACTCCAGACCGAGATGCAGTACTTCAGGTGAGCAGTAGAGGGACAGAATCACATGCCTCGACTGCTTCTTTTGATACATCCCAGGTGCAGTTTGCCTTCTGGGCCGTGAGAGCACATTATTGGCTCGTGTCCAGCTCTTCATCCACCTGACTCCTCAAATCATTCTTTGTGGGGCTTCTCTCAGTAGTATCATCCCTCAGCCTCTGTTGGATTTAATGACCACTCTAACTCAGGTGCAAAACCTTATACTTCACCTTGTAGATTCTCTTGAGGTTCACACAGGTCCTCTTCTCAAGCTTGTCCAGATTCCTCTGGTGTGTCAACTGCACAACTCAGCTTGCTGTCATGTGCAAACTTGGTGACGGTGCACTCAATCCCACTATGTTTTTGATGAAGATTAAGCACTGGTCCCAGTATGGACTCTTGAAAGATGCCACTTGCCACCAATATGCATTTGGACATTAAGACATTGATGACTAACCTCTGGGTCTGACCATCCAATCAATTCCTTATGCATAGAATAGCATATCAATACTTACCTCTCCAATTTAGAGAGAAGAACGTTGTGGGGGATTGTGTCAAAGACTTTACAGAAATAGAGAGAGAAGATATCCATAGCTCTTTGCTTGCCCACTTGATGCAGTTACTCCATCACAAATGGCCACTAGCTTCATCAGTCTGTCTGCAGCCACTTCCCTGTCCTCCATGTGCCTTAGTATAGCTTCTAGGAGGATCAGTTTCACGATCTTCCCAAGCACAGAGATGAGGCTGACAGGCTGCTAGTTCCCAAGGTCCTCGTTTCTACCCTTTTTAAAAATGGGTGCAATGTTGTTTTTTCCAGTCACAGGGACTTACCTGACCGTCATGACTCCTGAAGTATTGTGGAGAGTGGCTTAGTAACTACATCAGCCAATTCCCTCAGGATTCTGGGATGCATCTCATCGGGTGCTGTAGACTTGTGTATGTTCAGGTTCCTCGGTTGGTTACAAAACTGACTGAAAATGAAATGAAAAGGTTTCCCTTCTACTCCTGGTTCCTAGTGTAGCCTTTCATCTGCAGTCTTCCTTCTTTCCTCAAAACTGCTAATACTCTTACACCAAAATACAGTGGCCAAGTGTCCCTGTAACAGCTCCACACAAGCATGCTTTAAGACATGAGAAAAAAAAAAAACAAGTCAAATGTGGGGATCTCCAGGTGCTTATAGCTGATTCTCAGAAGCACAAAATCACACAGAATGTCAGGGGCTGGAAGGGACCTCGAAAGATGATCTAGTCCAACCTCCCCTGCCAGAGCAGGACATTCCTTATCACAGTCTCACAGTATCACCAAGGTTGGAAGAGACCTCACAGATCATCAAGTCCAACCCTTTACCGCAGAGCTATCAAGGCCTTTCCCAAACACACAGAGCACCTATTCTCTCTGTAACACCTGAAATATTGACAAAAGTTCCTAATGAAATTGTCTGCTACCTCTGTTTCTTAAGCCCAGTCCCACATGTTAAATCCAAAGCAATCTTTGACCTACGCCATCTTCTTCCATCTTCATGTATCTCCTCTGGCTACTACCATGATGGTGGGAAAATGTGCCTACGAGAAAGCTGGGGAGAAACTTCTTACAGAAGCATGTAGCACTAAGATGAGAGGCAGTGGTTTTAAACTAGAGAAGGGTAGATTTAGACTAAACATTAGGAAGAAGTCCATTACTGTAAAGGTGGTGGAACACTGGAACAGGTTGCCCAGGGAGGTGGTGGAGGTCTCATCCCTGGTGGTATTCAAGGTCAGGTTTGATGCAGCCTGATCTCTTTGGGGATGTTCCTGCTTACTGCAGAGTAGGGTGACTAGATGACCTTTAGAAGTCCCTTCCAACACAGAACATTCTGTGATTCTATGATTTGGCTCTGAACAAAGCTAATTTAGGTTATTGCCGTGTAGTTGAACAGGGGGTTGTGCCCTTGGAAATTATTCTCATGATCTTTATAAATGTCCAGCAGTTCTGTGCAGAAAGATAACAATGTATTTAAATTATTGGTTTATTTCTTTATGTTTCTAGAACACAAGGTCAATGAAACTAGCCTAAGGCTGTCTACACAAGGCAGGCAAGAATAACAGACCCATGGACAGACATCTGAGCTACTGAAATAAGAGGTAAGTCCTGTGCATCTGTTCATCTGTGGAGCTGATACTGGCTGCCTCTCAGTTCTACACATCTCTCAATGGCACTTTCGTTCCTCTATATCCTTTTTGCTAGCCTGAGGAGAGGCATCTCTGTGCTCAACTCCTGTCAGGAAAGATGAGCTACGCTGCTGATTATTTGCTGCTGGGAAAGTCATTCTAGTGAACTGTAAGAGAAATCATCAGCCCAAGAGTGCTGTTGACTGCAGAAACACACAGATCTAAAACAAAGGCACACACACACCTTGACCAAACCTGCTGGTTTGGGGTGGTAGGTGATTTCAAAGGGATGTAGGAGTGAGGGTTCCAGCACTCAGGAAAAATAAACTGGAACTGAGTGTTTAATTATGTTATCTTTTATGAAAATCACAGCCAGCATCTGGAGTTCTGTGTTTTGTCAGAGTTATGCCACCAATTTACTTCTGTTCTGATGAAAAAATACTTCAGTGTAGCTGCCAAGACTATTCGTCTTACCTATCTCCTGTGCAATGCCTTGGAATTCAATCAGACCCCAGGCTAAGTTGTGTGAGAGATGGAGTAGACAGTCAAAGAAAAGCTCTCTGATCATGTATCCAGATTTCAGTCAGTCTAATATGCAAGCATGTTGGAAATACTCTGCTTGGCCGTGCCTTTGAAATGCCACTTGTGGAGGAATAATTGTCTCACTGAAAGGAGACTTGGGTGACACTTTAATCTGGTGGCAGAAGGGTTTGCCCAATGGTGTTGCTCGGAGCTCAGAACAGGGCTGCATCAGCGGTTCCGAGCATAAGATGCAAGAGATCTTTTAAAGCCAAGGATGGAAAGCAGGGTGAGGATATAAAATAGGATAGTAAGAAAGTAGTCAATTCACGAGACCAGAACAGATGGAGATCCATCCCAAAACATAAACTATCAGTTTGTGGTGGCTCAGGGAGGCAGCCAGACACAGTTCACAGGTGATATCTAGGTGTCCCAGAAGCACCGAAGCACAAATGGTTTAGAAACTTCCACTTTGTGATGGTTTGAGTGTTACCAGCCCCCCCCACACTTAAGAAAATCACCCAGACTAGACTCAGTGGCTGGAAATTAAAGAAATGAAGCTATATTTACAGCTTAGTACACTATACAAGCAGATATTTACAATATATACAGCTATAGACAGAAATATACGAGTTAAAAAGTAATACAGAAACACAACAGCCCTCCCAGAAACCAGTCCCTAGGAGAGGTTCCTAACCACCCTTCCACCTCCTTTCCACCCCTCTACCTTATCCCAGACTTTGCCTTACGTTCAAGGCGAGTTTGGAGAATTGGCCAGGGAGGTTAGGAAGCAGATGGATTAGTTAGACAGCAAGTTAGGGAAGAGAAGTGCATGTAGCCAGAGCCAAAGAGCAACTCTGTTATCTATGTTTGTGTCCTTGTTTTTATACATCTCAGCAAGCCTATGAGTGAAGTAGACATCACCATTGTTTCCTTTTTACAGCCTGTAATCTAATTCTTCTCACCAAAATATCCCAGCTAGGCTCAAACTAGCACACAGCTCAAAGTTGTCCTCCCTTTTTGCAGTGATTCTCTGCGTGCATTGAAGTCAGTGTGGGCTTGATTCTGAAAACATTTTTATTGTATTGTCCATCATCCATAAGGCTGTGGCTCAGACTTGTTTTCAAAGTGAGGGGTTTGATTTTTCTGAGTGCTTATCTCTTCAGAAAATCAGGTCCATCTTGTATGAGCATGTGGTTCTTTTTATTTGTCATTAAATTAAAAAATAAGTTTTGATGGAAAACAAGTATTTTATCCTCTCTTTCATACAGACAACATGTAGAACTGCCCTTGGGGCTTTGAATATATTTACATCCTTTCACAATTAACCCTAATGAGGCAAATGTGGCATTTTTCTTCTCTGAGCAGATACACTCAAAGCTGCAAAACACCCAGTGTTTAAATAGATCTCATTATATCAGCTACACCAAATCTCTCCTTTTCATATACAGAGGATTAGACTTCTTTCCACTGTCATGCAACATTAAAATAGGAAGGCATACACAAGGCTGACATGGATTTGACAAAAAATTAATGATTTGTACATCACTTTAATGCTTTAAATTTGCAATTCATGTATGCTTATTAGGTCATAATGGGGCTGTTTGAGAACAGAACTGTCATCAGGCTGCTCTGGTGGCTTCTGGGAGCAGAGATAGAGCCCTGATTTCCCCTTGTTGGCTTCTGGAGCCTGAGCTGTAACCTGGCAGATCTATGACACCATTTTTTCTTGCACAATTGTTTCCTGGATGTGGTGCTTTAATCTATCAGAGTTATGATGGCATATCTCAAATAGCGAGCTCCTGGATCCAGTAATACATCCTGGTGGAAACAGCATCCAAACGCTATATCTCAGTGATTGATTCCTTGATTTTAAACTGTCACACTCTATCTCATTGGGCAGCTGTCAGCTTCCCAGATGCATGAAGTTGTATTTATGCAGTGCACTAGGGAAAAATAAAAAAAAAAAAGACAATTTTATTTACAGATAAGTAAGGTTGTAAAACTTAGGAAAAACAAAAGGGGATTCAAAAACATGTCTACATTTTATTTTTCATCTGAAAAGCCTGACATATCTCTCTGTTGCAGGAGAACAAAACTTCTCCCTCATTCATAGATCCTTTTAGTTTTGTACCAGTGGTGCAAAGACAAAAGCTGTCACAACAGAGGAAGAGAAAGCCAGAAAGCACCTTCACAAATGGGACAAAGGGAAGCAGTGCATCTTACAGAATTATATCAGTGCAGAGCATTGAGCTGTGTGATAACATAAGCTGCTGTCCTTGCTGACAGCAGTTCTTTACTGGTGCCCAAAGCTGCATTACAGTTTGAACAAAGGTGCATTGCACGTAAATTTCACAAAGCATGCAGTAATAGAGGAGAAAGTTATGCCTTCTTGGAAGTCTCTTCAGGGAGAGTGTTCTAAGTGGCATGGGCTGATTCAAGCTGCCTGAGAAGAGTATGATCTTTCAGTCAGCTGCAGATCATAAAGGAGTCTTTTCAGGAGACATACATTTGTTGTTCTAGAAAACTGGAAGAAAGGGCAAATATAGATGAACGCTTAAAGGTCATGGGATTTTAACAATGCTTCTGCAAGGAATTTGTTTAAGACATCTGAGAGACAAATCTGGGAGGTCCAGGTAGCAACTCTTCTGCCTTTGGGATCCCTCTTTTATACTTCTCTTTTGGCACATTTTCATCAATCTTNTGCTGCCCACACTGCTCTTGCTGCAGCCCAGCACACAGTTGCTATCTGGGCTGCATGTGCACACTGCTGGCTCGTGTTGAGCTTTTCGTCAACCCAGACCCCCAGGTCCTTTTCCTCAGGGCTGCTCTCCAGCCATTCACTACCCAGCCTGTATCTGTGCCTGGGATTGCACCGACCCAGGTGCAGGACCTTACACTTGGCCTTGTTAAACGTCATGAGGTTGGCCTGGGCCCACCTCTCCTGCCTGTCCAGGTCCCTCTGTCTCTCTCTTTTGTCTTGTTTGTCTACACACACACACTGAGACATACATGCACTTGTGTTTATGGTCAGAACTGTACTTGTGTTGAGTGTGCATCTTTTATCTTCTACAGCAAATGAAACCTGGTCCCATTAGGGTGTTTACCAGTCCTATGTTTCCTTGGCCTATGTATCTGCACTGTACTTTGTAAATGGGGGATGTTTTCATCACATTAACAGCAATAACATTGTTTCCCATCCATTTGTCAGCAGTCAGTTTAAGAAATGAGTCTATAAAAGTTTGTTTTCTTTGGCACTTTGCATGGTAGAAAAAGCAGCCTTCTTTTAGCATGGTGGTTTCCTTGTAGAAAAGCAAATTCAAAACACATCTTCAAGGCAAAGCAACCCTGTTCATAATCTCATGTTTCATGTACAGTCAGCAATCAAAATGAAAATATAGAGGATCTGTTTACTCTGTGAACAGAGTGCCAGGGTACATACTGGGCAGTCTAAGAAGTGCTGACATGGCAAATCTTGGAGTAGTGACCAATTTTGACCACTCTGCAACACCTTTGTGCAAAGTAGTAATGTAGACAGTATGGACTACAGAACAGCTGTAGGTTTTATACTGTGTCTCAGAAACCCAACAGAGATTAAAGCTCTCCTGTGGTTGCTGCTGCATACCCATCATAAGAGATGATCCCCCTCCCAAAGCTTGCAGTCAAACAGACAAGACAGATGAAAAATGAGAAGTAGAAGAGGCACACAGAAGTGAAGTGATATGCCTGAGGTCACACAGCAGGTCAACGACAGAGCCAAGAATAAGAAGCCTTGCCACTTCTTGCCAGCATGATGTCCATTACCTAAAGCTATGTACAGAATTTATCTGAGGCTGAAACGCTCACAGCTTTCTGCAGGGCTGCTGCCAGCAGCATAGCACATCTGCGCTGGGAACAGTGCCTGTTAGTTTCTGTGGGGAGCACTGTGCACAGCCTTTGCAAGGCTTAGGCACAGGGCACCGCAGCGTTAGTCTGTGCCGCTGTCCTGGCACTAGTTTTTCACTGACATGGCAGCCCTATAATGGCAGGGAGAGGTAAGCACAGTCCTAATGCACAAGAGATGTTCTTCAGGTCATTACTGCTAATACACAGACATGATGTGTTTTGCTGATTGGCAAAAAGTCTTCCTAGTTGTGTCACTCTTTAATACCTCTGATGTAAGGACTATATTTTTTTGCACGAGAAGGCCAAAGACCACATGTGAACTTGAAATATTTGTGGGCCATCTTTCAAGAACTCATAGTGGAGATGTTCTGCCACTGCTAATCCAGGTCAGAAACAGCTTCCCCACTGGAGTAAAATAAATAAAGCAAACATTCAGTACAAGACTGCATAGGATAGAGACAAACAGTCTAATGACTTCTCCAGCTTTTTCTGGCTTTTCTGAATGAAGTCTGCTCCTGACAGGACAAGCAGCTGGAGCCAGGCCAAAGGAAGCAACAGCAAATCCGGACAGAACGTAGTTGTCATGTGCACAGTTCAGATTGCCTTTGACTAGTATGGTGAGGGTTTGTGCATATCACATCTGATTTAAGACCTGTATCTTTTTGTCCTTGCCTAGAAGTTGCATGTCATGTGGTGCACTAAACCAGCTCAAGAATAGAATCATAGAATCATAGAATCATAGAATGATTTAGGTTGGAAGGGACCTCAAGGATCATCCAGCTCCAACCCCCTGCCATAGGCAGGGACACCTCCCACNTGCTGCAGCCCTCTGATCATCTTCGTGGCTCTCCTCTGGACCCGCTCCAGCAGTTCCATGTCCTTCTTGTGTTGGGGGCTCCAGAACTGCACACAGTACTCCAGGTGGGGTCTGACGAGAGCAGAGTAAAGGGGGAGAATCACCTCCCTTGCCCTGCTGCCCACACTTCTCTTGCTGCAGCCCAGCACACGGTTGGCTGTCTGGGCTGCATGTGCACACTGTTGAGCTTTTCGTCGACCCAGACCCCCAGGTCCTTCTCCTCAGGGCTGCTCTCCAGCCATTCACCACCCAGCCTGTACCTGTGCCTGGGATTGCACCATGGAAGTACAAGGTGTGAAGTAAGAGTAGGTAACAACATTAGGTGTGACACTCTGTGCTTAGTAACAGTCCTAATCTGAGAAAATTGAGTCCTTAGGGTGTTTCATTTGCATTAGGTAGAAATTGCGTCCTGCGTCTCTGGATAAAGCAAACTTGTCAGCAAGCACATGAATACCAGACTGACTTTTCCAGCAGGCCTTGACTCAGCTATCATTTCACAAGTAAACCTATCAAGAAATAAAATCCCTGCCTTTCCAATGGAAGTCAGCAGCACTTCCTGCAGGGACTTGTATTTGGAGAAGTTCACCGTGCAGGGAAGGAAATAGATTGCTACAGAGGCGGGGAGTGAAAATATTGCTCCAGATTCAGTTCAGGTGTGCTCAGCATCATCACTGTTTTTTCACAGAATTACTGCAGTGCTGGGTATCCAACTAGTGACACAGTGGATCTGGGTCCCACAGGTGGCAAACACCCACAGCCACAGGAGCTGTCCCACAGCAAATGCCCACCACTGTGTCAGAAGCACCTGCCCACTGCCCAGTACCTGAGATATTCACACTAAGCGGCACTTCCACCCGAGCTCCTGCACTTTCTGTGGTTCCAATTCCAGCTCTTTTAGAAGTTCCTTCCTCTGGTCAAGGAAACCAAGGACCTTTCCAAACATGCCTGATGCTCTGCTTTTTCCTTCAGTTTAGCTGCCTCCATTTCTGCACCTCTGTCAGGCAGCCTCCTCCATATGCATGTTGCCTATCATCTCACTCAGAAAATGTGACTATAATGCATAATTTGTATTAATGCTGAGAGAGATTGAGTTTCTTATTTATATTAATTGCTGATTAATGTTTTAAATGTCTCTAGCACTTACAAAGATTTTAAATGAGAAGTGTTCCTTTCTGTAGTGCCTTCTCGGAGGGGGGCTCTTACTGACTGGCGCTGACTAACCGAGAGCGTGCCATGAGGTTGTTTACATGTTCAGGTCTGTTACCACAAAACAGGGAAATCACTGGCAGAGCTTCCTTCAGGGGAAAGAATTATTTCCCAGCTAGTGCTATGATGAGCTGCACATTAGGAGTTAAACCCCCCCCACATTCTGCAGGGGCCTCGTATGAGCCCCTCAGCAGCACTGCCTGTTCTACAGGGGGCAATTGTTATGTCTGTGCTTGTGGGTAAGGAAGTCAGTGACCTTTTCTCTGCTAAAGGAACTTCTTTAAACCTACCTCTAGGGCTACCAGGGAGCAACATCTTGCTTTGCTTTGGCAGCTGGAGGCTTGAACAGCTTTCCTACACCTAGAGCTCATGTATTGTTTAAACATTTAACTTTGTCCTGTGGCTCAGTGTATCATCCGTGAAAGCGTTGGGCCCAGCTTTTCAGCCCAGCCCTGTGAATAGCAATGACTGCTTAGGAGTCCAGACAGTGATCTCTTTGGGTGGTAGAAGTGATCACAAAGACCAGCTCAGGAAACATCCATATTCTGAAAACCTGGTCCACATGTATGACTTAGATACACAGGATAAAAATTCTGCCTGGATGTATCAATGTACCTATTGCACTGGAGCACTTTCCCAAGAGGAAAGGGGACTTTTCTGTCCACAAAAGCTACCTTTGAATTGTATGAGTTCATTCATAGGAGGGCTTACACTGACAGAACTATTTCACAAAAAGTAACCAGCATGAAAGCTCTTAGATTGGCTGCACCTGCACCTAGAAACAGCAGTTCCATCTTCTGTGTAGGTATCCAATGGCATTGCTTTGGTACTGCTGCTTTGCAGTTTAATTCAGTTTCTGTGTTCTGCTACCAGTGTGCAGGTCTCAGCTGGAAGAAGTAAATGATGTGACCCATGTAGGTCAAATACTATTTCACAGAATCACAGAACTTTAAAGGGTGGAAGGGACCTCCATAGGTCATTGAGTCCAACCTTCCTGCCAAGGCTGGATCCCCTAGGGTACTTAACTCAGGAACGCATCCAGGTAGGTTTTGAAAGCCTCCAGAGAAGGAGACTCCACAACCTCTCTGGGCAGCCTGTTCCAGTGCTCTGGCACCCTCGCTGTAAAGAAATTTCCCTCATGTTGAGGTGAAACATTCTATGCTCCAATTTGCAGCTGTTGGTGCTGACCAGCAAAAAGAGATTGGCCCCATCCACTTGACACCTACTCCTCAGATATTTGTATACATTGATAAGATCTCCCCTCAACAGCACCAGGTTTCTCGGGCTCTCTTTGTAAGGGAGATGCTCGAGTCCCCCAATTATCCTATTACACTACAGCAGTTCACAGTATGGTTGGCAGTGTGTGCTGTCAGACCACCAGAACCAGAGCCATCTGATACTGCTGGACCAAGAAATGGCCATGAGGCAGAGGCTAGTGCACCCTTCTAGATGTTCCAAAGCTTCTTGTTAGAGCCTTGCATCCCAGCTGGAGAAGGGACTTCAATGGCTGTTCTTCACTGAGGTTAGGTCAGGAAAATAAGTTTAAAATATCCATCTCATGGGTCTACATTCACTGAATGAACCACAGAGGGAGGATGACAGCTTGCAAGAAGGAACAGACTCTTGCTTCTTGCCCTCAGCTGGGTGGGAGGATTAAAGGAGGAGTGTGGAGGCAGCTGCAGGCAGCCATTATTCACGTACGTTTATTTTATCCACATAAAGACGTTGTGGGGCAGGAGGGTGGGTTTATATGTTTGTCTTCCTGCAGATGAGTGTTTCAGTCTGGGGAAAGGACAGCCTGGCTGTTATTGCATGCTAAGGTTGCTACCATCAACCCACTCTTCTGCACCCTCTGTAGTAACTGTGAGAGGAGAAAGGTATGGGGTCAGACTTATACTCTGACGATGCAAAGCGTAACGGAGAACTGCCTGTTCTAAACAATGTGCTCTTGTTGGTGATGAGTAGGCTCATGAGTTTCATATGAAACACGTTGCATTAAACCAAAATATTTATCCTAGGATTTTTGTTAAAGTATCTATGGTCTTTAACTTGGCTCCTCAGTGACATCTCAGTCTCTGCTTCAGATTTGTGGTCTTTCTGGTAAGACATTGAACCCTGGTTTCAATTAATCTAAGAAGAGTTTGCTCTTTTTTATATGATTCAGGCTTCTCACGTGGAAAGAGATATCCCTGTTACTGGAAGTTGTGTGATGTTTATTTCAGTTCTGGAAGGGCATGATTCTGGAGATTCACAGTCTCACAGTATCACCAAGGTTGGAAGAGACCTCATAGATCATCAAGTCCAACCCATTACCACAGAGCTCAAGGCTAGACCATGGCACCAAGTGCCACGTCCAATCCTGCCTTGAACAGCTCCAGGGACAGCGACTCCACCACCTCCCTGGGCAGCCCATTCCAGAAGCCAATGACTCCCTCAGTGAAGAACTTTCTCCTCACCTCAAGCCTAAATTTCCCCTGGCATAGCTTGAGGCTGTGTCCTCTCGTTCTGGTGCTGGCCACCTGAGAGAAGAGAGCAACCTCCTCCTGGCTACAACCACCCCTCAGGTAGTTGTAGACAGCAATAAGGTCTCCCCCGAGCCTCCTCTTCTCCAGGCTAAACAATCCCAGCTCCCTCAGCCTCTCCTCATAGGGCTTGTGCTCGAGGCCTCTCACCAGCCTTGTTGCCCTTCTCTGGACACATTCAAGCATCTCAATGTCCCTTCTAAACTGGGGGGCCCAGAACTGGACACAGTACTCAAGGTGTGGTCTAACCAGTGCAGAGTACAGGGGCAGAACGACCTCCCTACTCCTGCTGGCCACACCATTCTTGATGCAGGCCAGGATGCCATTGGCTCTCTTGGCCACCTGGGCACACTGCTGGCTCATTTCACAGTGGAGAAGGTTTACTGGGAAGGCAAATGTGAGATAGTGATCTGGCAGTGGTCTGCTGAGGTGTTTACAGGTTAGACAGCATTTAGGTCAACTGTGCTCCCCGCCTGGTGCTTTGTGTTCTTGAAGACAAAATGTAGCCCTTTCCTTCTTGCTGTTATGATTCTTCATAAGGACTAAAATGACACAATTTCCAACCCATTTAACTTCTGACTTCACAGAGTGTTTTAGGATAGTAGTTTTTTGATGAGCTCACACATTTTAAGTTCAGTAAATAAATCTTCCTATTTATTGAAGGCTTTTGATGTCTACAAATGTGACAAATGGACCAGAAACTCTAGGCAGTTGGGAAGGGTCTCAGATGCATAATGTGCATAGTGTACAGGAACAGTACAATGTATGCAGACCTGTTTTAGGAGAAAGTTAAGATGCCATGTTGCATCTGCTGTTTCTCTCCAGCCCTGGGACAGTGGATGCTGCCTGCCTCCCAAATGGGGATGTGCCCAAGATCACTGCTAAATCCTGCACTAGAAAAGATGCAGCCTCATTGCTTCTTTGTGCACTGGAGCTTCCCTGGGAGGGCTCCTGTCTGCATATGGCAACCCACAGCACAGCCTCCCCCAGATCTAGTTGTGCTCCTGCACTCAGATTGAGTTTGTCCCAAGCAACTTATTGGTCCATGGGCCCTCAGCAGTCTGCCTGGGTTACAAAGCCCTTTAGCATGCACAAAATTATGAAGAATGTAGGACTGCTTGGGGTCTTTAGTTGCATATTTGTCTTGTCACTTGACAGCTGAGGTGAAACACATTTGCAATGAAAATGGGTGTACAAATGGACGTTTTAGCAGTGTATCTTGAGCTATTACACTGACTGTCAACTGAACTCTTTGCCCTCTTCTGTGACGACTCAGAGAGGGAATAATTCCCAGTGTTCTCCTAAAAGATACAGTCTGATATAAACTGATTTTAACTAGGAGCTATTACAGAGCACTGGAGAGCTGCTCCTCAATGTCTCAGTCCAGCCATTGGTTGTGCAGCGTTGATATTGTCTCTGTAAGGAAAGCAGATGATTCTGCACTGGCACTGGGAAATAGAGGAAGAACCTGGATGAGTATTTTCAGACCCTTTGACAACAATTTGTGACCTGGTTTTATTATAGAATCATAGAATGGTTTAGGTTGGAAGGGACCTCAAGGATCATCCAGCTCCAACCCCCTGCCATAGGCAGGGACACCTCCCACTAGAGCAGGCTGCTCAAGGCCTCATCCAACCTGGCCTTAAACGCCTCCAGGGAGGAAGCATCCACAACCTCCCTGGGCAACCTGTTCCAGTGTCTCACCACCCTCACCGTAAAGAACTTTCTCCTAACACCCAGTCTAAATCTCCCCTCCTCCAGTTTAAACCCATTCCCCCTCGTCCTGACATTACTAGACCTTGTCAATAGTCCCTCCCCAGCCTTCCTGTAGGCTCCCTTCAGATACTAGAAAGCCACTCTAAGGTCTCCTCGAAGCCTTCTCTTCTCCAGGCTGAAAAGCCCCAACTCTCTCAGCCTGTCCTCATAGCAGAGGCACTCCAGCCCTCTGATCATCTTCTTGGCTCTCCTCTGGACTCACTCCAGCAGTTCCATGTCCTGTTCCATGTTTTGGTTTGTTTGTTTTTTTCTCAACGGTGGCTTGTAGATGGAGGTTTGTTTTTCTTTTTCATTACAGCTGTTCAGGAGTTCCTTTCTTTTCACTGAACATGTGTGCAGAAGCCGCAAGGAAACTTTCCATGGGCCCACTTGTTTCAGTTCCTCTTTTTGCATGCTAACTAGAATTCAGATGCTGTGATGAATTGCTCAAAATACAGACATGCCTATGCAGTGCTGACTTCATCAGCATTCTGCATTTTCATTGGCAAACCCAGTGCAACCTGCCCATGAGTTTAGTGTGACTATTACAGAGGAAGAGGAGAGGAAATGCCAGCCAGTCCAAACACAGAATATTGAAAAGGTCAGCATAGTAGAGCATGCTGCTATGATTCATAGAGACTTTAAGAGTCTAATATTTCATCTCATGACAAAGATTGTAATGAGAACTGAAAATGGCACAACATTAATTCGTCTTTGTGACAAACACCATAATGAGAGTGGAAGTGTAAAAGCTCCAAATATTCGTGTTAGTGACCTGTGATCCTTTTTCTGTAACAGGACACAAACCCCAACTGCTCACTTAGAAGCAGAAATCTAAACCAAACATCTACAGCTACTCTGAACGGCCTGTTACATGTTTTGATGGTAATGCAAGCAGAGAGCAGCACAAGCTTGCCAATGGCAGCTAGACCTGCTGTGTGCTGCCCAAGCACACAGCTCACACTAGCAAACCACAGTCTGGCTGCCATGGCAAGACCATGCTGAACTTCGTGTATGCATGTCTGTTTGTACAGTTGTATGACAAACACATTGTTTGCATAGGCTTTTGTCCAAAATGGTAGAAACTCTTTGTAGATACTGAGAGTTGGCTGGTGGGAAAGATGATGGGCTGGATAATAGCAATATGGTTTTTATTTTCTGCCTCTGACCAGTTCTTCTGGAAATGGAGGAGAAAGAGGTATGTGAGTTTAGAAAGTGTTTTCACTTACTGCATTTTTAGTAAGTATTTTCCCTGTTATCATAGAATCACAGAATGGTTTAGATTGGAAGAGATCCCAGAGATCATCTACTCCCTACCATGGGTAGCAATGACTCTCAGCTAGACTTGGCTGCCCAAAATCTTACCCAGTCTGGCCTTAAACATCCCAGGGTGTGGTCATCCACAGCCACTCTGAGCAACCTGTGCCAGAGTCTCACCACCCTGTATTGAAGAACTTCCCCCTAAGATCCAGTCTAAACCTACTCTCCCTCAGCTTCAAACCATTCCCCCTAGTCCTGTCACTAGGCATTCTTACGAAAAGTCCCTTGCCAGCTTTCCTGTAGGCTGCCTTCAGGTATTGGAAGGCAGCTATAGGGTTCCCCCCAGAGTCTTCTCTGCTCCAGGCTGAACAACCCCAGTTCCCTCAGCCTATCCTCATAGCGGAGGTATTCCAGCCCTTGGATCATCCTTGTGGCCCCACTCTGGACTCACTCCAATAGCTCTGTGGCCTTATGATGAGGACGCTGGACCTGGAACCAGTATTCAAGATGGAGCCTTATAAGAGCAGAGTAAAGGTACAGAATCACCTCTCTTGACCTGCTGGCCACACTCCTCTTGCTTCAGTCTAGGATATGATTTGCCTTCTGGGCTGCCTGAGAGCGCTGCTGGCTCATGTTGCGCTTCTCATCCTTAGGGTCATGGCAATTTTTCTTATCCTCAGGGTCGAGGCAACCTAAGCAGAGCATGAATTACAAGTCTGATTTTATTTTGTCAGTGGTGTGGCTTATGCTTTTCTTTTAAAAGGTTAAAAAAACCCATATAAAACAGAACCAAAAAATGACAGAGACAAGAATTGGCATCTGGGCTGTGGCAGCATCTCTTGGAAATGCTCAAATTCATTACATAACCAGACATCTATTCTGAAATAATGGGGGGCTGTAATGTGCCACTGCAGATCCCCCTTTGCTCTACCTATACTCTAGAGTTTTCTACATGACTCATCACTTTGTTTACCTCAGTCTCTCACTAACCATCCTGATCCCCTCCCCTGAAGAGGCTGAATTATGATTATGTGTCAAGCATCCTGAAAAGCTCTGGATGTCTGATAAAAAAAAGGAAAGAAAAGTGCTGGCATTTTCCAGAGGTCTGGCCCAAAACACAGCTTAACTAGTGAGACTCAGCTGTGAAAAACACCTCAAATGTTGCCAGAGCAAGGTAGTTTTTCTGTCTGAGAGCAGGAATCTGCCATGAAATGGATCACATTAACAAGACAGATCACACTAACTAGATTGTTGTTGATCATCTTTTCCCTTCGTTTCCACCCATCCTTGCAATTGCAGAATTTCCTTCAGGCAATGGAAGCAAATTTACTTGCTTAAGTAACATTAAGAAAGTATTTAACGTATATTTAACAGTGTCACAGTGCAATTTAGCAGCTGGAAACAAGGAGCAAATGAGCACCATGTGACATACCAGCTCTTAATGGGCCATCCACAAGTGCTCCGTGGAGTGTAATTAAGAATCGGTGTCTTAGCCCACGTTTTAAAGAAACCCATATTAATAAAATGCTCTGTCTCTCACCTACACACACATGCAGACACGCAGAGGTCTGTGTTTCACGTTGCAAACTGTATAGACAGAAGATAAGGGAGCCACTGATGAAATGGGGCCCTAGAAAGGACTGCAGCAGCTGTTTAAAAGCACACAGTCACACTACACAGCATGCTGGAGTAGGAAGTGAAGATAAATATTGAATCAGGTTGTAACCTACAGGACGAATTTAGATAAGCACAAGGAACTGAGAAAAGCAGAATATGATCACCCACACTGAAATTTAATTAGACCTCCAGAGCTTCCACCCTCTTACAAAAGGTGTCGTAGGATTGCCAGCAGAGGCGAGCAGTTACTATTCTTGCGCTCGGCAATGTACAAACATGCAAGACGATATAATTTATATCCCGAAGACTGAACAGTTTAAAGCCCCCAATTAGGGTGTCAGGAAGTAAAGTGGAGTAGAGACAAGTGGGGAAAGGTGGGCTGGGAGGAGGGGAAAGCATGCATGATTAACTGATGGGTTTGGCCTTAGTGAGACTATATGCAATGCTTGAGGTCCAAATGTGTGTACGTATCTTCAGGGTCAGAGCTTCCTCGAAAATAAGCTTGTAAACGATGAGTTAAAACGGTGAGGAAAGGGACGGTCAGAGGATGTTGGACAACAAACATCTATGCATAAAGTGCAGGTTTTCTGTAATTCTGAGGTTCAAAGTAATTAGTAAAAATAGTTTCATGTTAAAGAGACAGCAGTCTCGTGACTGCTGAAGAGAAGACCAAAAGGGTGATGTCTCATCCGAAACAACCTGGAGGTGAGAGGACATCTGCACTCACATATTTGCTTCTTCATAGCTTCCATAAATGTTCCACTGTTGTGGTGGTTTGGGTGTCCCCCACTCCCCCCACACTTTGGAAATCACCCAGACTAGACTCAGACGGCTCTGGAAATTTTGAATGAAGCTTATATTTACAACTAGCACAATGTACAAGCAGATATTACGGATGAAAAATTCAGGGAATGCCTGTGTCTAAAACATCTTCAACTTTACTTATGGGTTAAATTTTAGCACTCTGATTTCTTTTATTTTTGTGTGCTCCCTGACCTTTGAACATTCAGAATTGCAAAGAAAGGTCACAATATAGGAATAACAACAACAATAATAATAATTGTTATTGTAGTTACATAACTCTCAGTTGTTTTCTCTGTGTCTATCTTGTCTGTGCTTGAAGAGACATCTCAGAAAAAGGTGTGTGTGTGTGCAGAAAAAAATAAGGTTTTATGAACTGGTTTTTAGAATGCTTTTTGGGTTGGATGTGAGAAACTTGATGCAGGTTGGAGGACCCTTGTACAAAACCTGCTATGGTATTAAATCTGACTAGAGTTTTCTGCTGTGGGAACAATATAGGTGATGGTTTGAGTGTTCCCCACCTCCCCACACACTTTGGAAGTTACCCAGACTAGACNGGAGGGTGAGGTTAGAAAGCAAGATGGAGTTCAGCCAGCAGCCCCGAGCTCCCCAGCAGGCAAAAAGAGCCAAGAGCAAAGCCCAGAACAAAGTGCCAAGTGAAGTGACTTTATCTTTTGTTTTGCTTTTCTTCTTTACACATCTCAGCAAGACTGTGAGCAAAGTAGACATCACCATTGTTTTCATTTCTCAGGCTATGATCTAGTCCCTCTCACCAAAACATTCTATCTAGGCTCAAACTAGCGCAACTGTAAAGATAGATTAGACCCTGCAGCACCATTCTGGAGCATCAATAGTTCCAGGATTTTGCTTTTCCTGGAGGTCTGCTGTCAAAATGGGAGCAAAGAAAGTGCAAATATTTGGAACTGAAAATCTGGCCTTAGTTGAAGTTGGTTTTGAAGATGTCTGATTTCAATGAAAAGCCAAGTTTCACTAGTGGTACTCTTAGGAGCCATTTTAAACTTCTGTGACATTTTAGAAGGATTATTTTGCAATTGGTGCCTGAGCATCTCTTTCATGCTGGAATGTCACATTAATTCATTCTTAATTGATCCATAGGCTTCCAATTTTCTAAATCCAAACAAGTCTAGAAATTCAGTGATCGAGATAGTATCTTAAAATTTATTGCCAAAGATATAGTTTCTGTGGATTACATTCCCTTGCAGAGGGAACAGGCAGCAGCTTTCTCTTAAGAAAATCAACAACAATCCTATTGGAAGGAAGGTGTGTTCTCTGAATTGTACTACCTGAAAGGAGCTGGTAGCCAGGTGGGGGTTGGTCTCTTCTGCCAGGCAACCAGCAACAGAACAAGGGGATACAGCCTCAAGTTGTGCCAGGGGAGGTATAGGCTGGATGTTGGGAGGAAGTTCTTCCCAGAGAGAGTGATTGGCATTGGAATGGGCTGCCCAGGAAGGTGGTGGAGTCACCATCCCTGGAGGTATTCAAGAAAAGACTGGATGAGGCAGTTAGGCTGGATGTTGGGAGGAAGTTCTTCCCAGAGAGAGTGATTTGCCCTTGGAATGGGCTGCCCAGGAAGGTGGTGGAGTCACCATCCCTGGAGGTATTCAAGAAAAGACTGGATGAGGCAGTTAGTGCCATGGTCCAGTTGATTGGCTAGGGCTGGGTGATAGGTTGGACTGGATGATCTTGGAGATCTCTTCCAACCTGGTTGATTCTATGATTCTATTTTTCCAAAGAAAGTTGTTTTAACTGTGGTTGCTTAACCTGAATTTGATCTCAGGGGTATGAAAGTACACCATGGTTACTTGATTTCTGCAAGCTATAGCTGCTTGCTAAAATATAGCTGGAAGGACTGCTATTTAATCAGGCTATTGCTGGTCTTTTTTTCTTCTCCATCGAACAATGTGAAATATGTCCATATTGATTGAAAATATTCAATGTCTTACTGCATGGAACATGTAAAAAATGTAACTTATGTTCTTATTTGAAATTAAGTTTTAGTTAAAAATGCCTATCAATCTTACAGAAATGAAAGATTTCTTTTTCTACGGCTTTGTAAGTGTAAGAATATGCAGATATGTTTTACTTCTCATTCTAGGGAAATAGGGCTTAAAATGTAGAGGGTGTTTTGAATTTACAGAGTCTGAAAGGATAAGCTTATGGCTTATTTTGTGTCAGTAATGAGCAGAAAAAAATTGCTTCTCATACTTCCATTTGGCACTTATTTTGTCTTTTCTGCAATTAAAGTGGGGTTATAGTCAAAATTACTCTAAAAATGACACATTTATCCTCTCACAGTGACTCCTGTATCAAATTTCCCCTGATTATAAATCAAGAGATGATTTCTCTAACTGTCAGCACCGCAAATTCATCCCAGGATCTCAAACTGCAAGCTGCATTCTTTATGCTTATTACAACATCATTTGTAACAAAGACCCAGGAATGTGGATGTGATTGGTTCTGTGAGATGCAAAGTATAATCCAGCTCATTCCCCCATTGCAGAGCTGGCGGGCACAGCAACACGGGGGAATGGTCTGACATAGTTATGAGCCAACATGTTCTTTTGTAGCTGTTGGTGTAACTCTCTCATGTGGACTTTCTAGCCCATGATAAACTGTCCAGATTGGACAGCTCTGAAGTCATCTGAAGAACATCCCTTCACATGCTGAACAATCTGCAAAGATTTGGGTGCAGACCTGGCTTGTAAAGTAAAGATCTTCATCAAAACACAGTTCAATTTGTCTTATATTTAACCAGAAAGAAGAGATCCCAGTGTCTATTTTGCCAGTTTTCTTGCCTCTAAGTACTTGCCCAGAGTATTTATTTAGTTATTTATTTGTCCCGGTTAGAGCAATCTCCTATTGCTCAACTTCACCAGCAAAACAAATCTGCAGTTTTAGGTGCTGCAAGAACAGTCATGGTGTAGCACCCCAGAAATATTCACAAGTGCAGGAAATGGTGCCTAGTAAGATTTATTCCAGCAGAGAGGTACCTCTCTTGTGCCTTTTTCTTTTTACATCTTGATTTTCCAGTATCGTCAGCAACATAAGGACTCGGCTGCATATGACTCTGTAGGGCAAGACAGATAGTCCCAAAGTCATCTGTCTCATCCAGAGGTCGTTGCTTATGTGGCAGGTTTAGCAGGATGAAGTAGTCCACAAGCTGCCACTGCTCCTTGCATCCTCTTACCTCAAATCATTAGCAAAAAGAGGCTTGTTCTCAGTTGTCAGAGCTGGAATTGGTGAAGACCTGTTGTCTGCTCCACTCTCCTGGCTGTGCTACAGGGAGAGAGAGCACCATGAATCAAAGATCTGGGGTCACTGACATCCTTACAGGCTTCTGCCATCACAAAGACGTGAGCTGGTGCCCAGGGATTCAGGATGTAGGGCACCTACATTGCTTCCATCTACTTATAGTCCATAGCACAGTGAACTCAAACCCTGATGTTAAGAGGCCAACAACTGTATCGTGTCAAGCTTATTTATCAACAGCTCCAAGTGTGGAAGTCATTAGCTTTATGTTTTAGGTAGCAATTTAGTTGGTGCCACCTCACCAGCCTGCTGAGACATCTTCTAGCTAACTATGCTCATTCATTAAGTGCATACCGTCACAAATGCCTGCTCTGTGCTAGAGCAAAGGTAGTGTAAACATGGTTGGCAAATGAAATACAGAAATCATTACTGTTGCAGTAGTACTGGCACGGGAGAGAGATGTTAACTTGCATACAGACTCAATAATAAATGAAATGTTTGACAGAGAAAAATGAATTGGCCATGTTCCTCCATCCCTCTGAGAAGCTGACAGTGTATCCTCCAGCCATGGGGTCGACATGCAGACAGTTACAAAGAGGCTTTGTGAAAAAGCTAATATAGGCTGTGTTGGCTTGCCATTAATTCTAGAGTTCCTTTTTGGGGCAGTTTGTAAAATCTAATCAATGAGGCATTTTTCAAAAATCTATGAAAATTGTGAGCCTGTAATTGTGCCTTCCTAAAGTAATAACAGGGGATCTGGCAAGCAAAGGTGAAAGCTGCACAATGTGCCTTTCTTCCTGGCCGCTGCTGGAACATGTCTTGTAAGCACAAGATTTTGCCATTACGCAGTAAACTCAATGCAAAATGTTCAGTGATACAGTGAAGAACCTGGAAACTTTAGCTGCACATTCCCTTCTCTATTCCCATGATATATATGGTGCTCATATAAAGTTAATATCATGGTTTTCCCCTTGCCTTTTCCTCACATATTTTAACTGTTTATTTACACACTGCTCTTTTATCTCAAATTGTATGGCAGGCTCTATACATCTGAAGATTGGCTGGTTCCAGCCTTCCCGTGCTTGAACTACCTCTTGAACTTTCTCTGATTATGTCATTATATATAATGATACATTATTAGTGCCATCAAGGCACGCAAAGTTGGTCACAGTGCTTACACTAAATCTGACCCAGGCCAGAAAAATAAAGGAAGGTAGTAGTTTAAATAAAGGGGGGGAATGGAGATGACATTGAGAAGGAAATGAATTGCAGAAAGCTTTATGAAATGAATGCTTAGATGAAAGAGAGCTCTGAGGGAAGGAAAAGAGCCTGTTGGACTTGGAATTGGGGCTGTTCCAAAACAAAGCTCCTACTCAAGAAAGCATTGCTGTTTAGAGCAGTGTTTAAGAAAGAAGTTAGACATCTGTTCAACTGGGGAACATGGGGCTTAGGAAGACATGTACATAAAGACATTGTAAGAAGGAAATACCAGTAGGAATCTAAGTAGAGGAGAGCAAGGAGGCCTCATAGCTTGTGTTCAATAGTGTCAAAGTCAGTAAAGTAGTGAAACATGTAAGGGGGAGATTAATGTTGGTCATACCTGAAGTTCAGAAACAAATGGTGATTTGAGTGAGATTTCCAGGGAGGGATGTTGTTTTCTACTAAATAAACCAATATACTTATGGGGAGGGAGCAGATGGGCTTTTGAACTTTTCTCCAAGGCTTTAGTAGCACTGGTTGGAGACCTGGCCAAAAAGAAAAGCAAACACCTTTTCCACTCTCACTGGTTTCAAACCCTTCACTTCCTTAAATAAATGGCATATTGCTTGCACCAAAGTTGTAGAGCATAGACTTGAACATGAGGCTTTTGTGCTCCAGAGGAATGTGGAAGCTTATCCATATCCTTTGTCACCAGCTCTCCATTTCCCTTGTGAAAGGGTCCCACATTCTCCCTAGTCCTCCCTTTCTCACCAATATACCTGAAGAAGTTCTTCTTGTTTCCCTTAATGTCCCTAGCCAGATTCAATTCCAGCTGTCCTTTAGCTTTCCTAACCTGAGCTCTGCTTGCACAAGCAATTTCTTTGTATCTGTCTCAGGTTCCCTGTCCTTGCTTCCACTCTCTGTAGGCTTTCTTCTTGCATCTAAGTGTGTCCAGGAGCTCTCCATTCATCCATGCAGGCCTCCTGGCATTCTTACCTGCCTTCCTCTTCTTTGGGATACATTGGGCCTGGAGTAGGTGATCCTTGAACACTGACCAGCTTTCCTGGGCCACTCTTCCTTCCTGAGTTGTTTCCCATGGCACCCTGCCAAGGAGGTCCCTGAAGAGGTTGAAATCTGCTCTTCTGAATCCAGAGCAGTGAGTTTGCTATGTACCCTCCTTGATGTCTTGAGGATTTTAAACTCCACTATTTCATGGTCACTGTAGCTTACCCTTCAGCTTCCCTTCACTCACCA
>WAAF01009288.1:1347-12513 GCA_013400475.1 Tricholaema leucomelas | reverse complement strand
CTATGCCCTTTTGGGCATTGATCTCTGCCCTTCTGGGCATTGGTCTGTGCCCTCTCTGGGGTTGGTCCATGCCCTTCTAGGGGTTGGCCTCTGCCCTTCTTGGGTGCTGACCTCTGCCCTCTTGGGCATTGGCCTCTGCCCTCCCTGGGGTTGGCCTCTGCCCTCCCTGGGCATTGGCCTCTGCCCTCCTGGGGTTGGTCTCTGCCCTCTCTGGGACTGGTCCATGCCCTTCTTGGCTGCTGACCTCTGCCCTCCTGGGCATCGATCTCTGCCCTCCTGGGCATTGGTCTGTGCCCTCTCTGGGACTGGTCCATGGCCTTCTTAGTGGTTGATCTCTGCCCTCCTAGGCATCAATCTCTGCCCTCCTTGGGCTTGCTCTGTGCCCTCCTGGGCATTGATCTCTGCCCTTCTTAGTGGTTGATCTTTGCCTTCCTGGGCATCGATCTCTGCCCTCCCTGAGCTTGGTCTCTGCCCTCCTGGGGCATCGATCTCTGCCCTCCTGGGCATCGGTCTGTGCCCTCTCTGGGACTGGTCCATGCCCTTCTTAGTGGTTGATCTCTGCCCTCCTGGGGCATTGGTCTGTGCCCTCTCTGGGCTTGGTCTCTGCCCTCCTGGGGCATCGATCTCTGCCCTCCTGGGCATCGGTCTGTGCCCTCTCTGGGACTGGTCCATGCCCTTCTTGGCTGCTGTCCTCTGCCCTCCTGGGCATCGCTCTCTGCCCTCCCTGGGCTTGCTCTGTGCCCTCTCTGGGACTGGTCCATGCCCTTCTTGGCTGCTGTCCTCTGCCCTCCTGGGCATCGCTCTCTGCCCTCCCTGGGCTTGCTCTGTGCCCTCTCTGGGACTGGTCCATGCCCTTCTTGGCTGCTGTCCTCTGCCCTCCTGGGCATCGCTCTCTGCCCTCCCTGGGCTTGCTCTGTGCCCTCTCTGGGACTGGTCCATGCCCTTCTTGGCTGCTGTCCTCTGCCCTCCTGGGCATCGCTCTCTGCCCTCCCTGGGCTTGCTCTGTGCCCCCCTGGGGCATCGATCTCTGCCCTCCCTGGGCTTGGTCTTTGCCCTCCCTGGGCATCGATCTCTGCCCTCCCTGAGCTTCGTCTCTGCCCTCTTGGGGCATCGATCTCTGCCCTCCCTGAGCTTGGTCTCTGCCCTCCTGGAGCATCGATCTCTGCCCTCCTGGGCATTGGTCTGTGCCCTCTCTGGGACTGGTCCATGCCCTTCTTAGTGGTTGATCTCTGCCCTCCTTGGGCTCGATCTCTGCCCTCCCTCGGAGGTATCTCACCCCTCCCTGGGGGCCGTGCCCACCCCTCGGCGGGCAGTGTCCTTTGTCCTGTCCAGGATGGCAGCCTGCGGGGGCAGCAGCAAGAACAAAGTGACAGTGTCCAAACGGGTCTGGGACTTCCTGACCAAGGAGAGCCCTGCCAAGCTGGCACGGCTGAAGGAGGAGACCCAGGTCAGCATCCTGGTGGACGGAGAGACCTCAGACATCTACGTCCTGCAGCTCTTCAGTGCCCACCCTGTGCCCCCCGGCGGGCTCTGCCCTGCCCGCAAAGCCCTCAAAGCCCTACTGAAGGAGACCGAGAAGGAGCTGAAGAAGAAGGCTTCAGGTGCCCAGCGGCACGGAGGAGACCTCCTGGGCTGCCTGCCCAGCGCCCTGCTGGAGCCGACCGCGGCCGGAGGGGCGGCAGCGCCAGGCGGGCACGGCAGAGGGGCAGCGTCAGGGCAAACGGCTGGCACGGCTGGCAGCGCCGGGGGCTCGTGGGATGAGGAGCCTGAGAGGCAGTGCCCAATCTGCCTGGGTGAGATCCAGAAGGCCAAGACCCTGGAGAAGTGCCAACATTCCTTCTGCGAGGCCTGCATCACGCGGGCACTGCAGGTCAAGCGGGCATGCCCCATGTGCGGGCGCTTCTACGGGCAGCTGGTGGGCAACCAACCCCCCAACGGCCGCATGTTGGTCACCAGAGATGCCAGCTTGCTCCTGCCAGGCTATGAGAAGTTTGGCACCATCATCATCCAGTACGTCTTCCCGCCCGGCGTCCAAGGGGTGAGTTGGCATCGGTGCCAGCCGCGGGATGGGCGACGCAGCTCTGAGCCCCCTGAGGTGTGCCTGGCGGTGCCGCTCTGCCCATCGGGTGCTGTCAGAACAGCCCAGGGGGTGCCCAGCTGTGCCACTCTGCCCACCACATCCCACCAGAACAGCCCAGGGGGTGCCCAGCTGTGCCACTCTGCCCACCATGTGCTGTCAGAACAGCCCAGGGGAGTGCCCAGCTGTGCCACTCTGCCCACCATGTGCTGTGAGATCAGCCCAGGGGGGTGCCCATCTGTGCCACTCTGCCCACCATGTGCTGTCAGAACACCCCAGGGTGGTGCCCAGCTCTTTGGGTATCTTTGCCCTCCGCCACCCATTGGTGCCACCCATTGGTGCCACCATGCCCCCCATGTCCCATTGGCAGTGTCACTCCCCTGCCCCAGGTTTGTGCCCAGCCGGTTGGGTGGTGCCCATTGGTGCCACTGTGCCCACCATGTGCTGTCAGAACAGCCCAGGGGAGTGCCCAGCTGTTCAGGTGGTGCCCATTGGTGCCACTGTGCCCTCCACATCCCATCAGAACACCCCAGAGGTGTGCCCAGCTAGTTGGGTGGTGCCCATCAGTGCCACCGTGCCCACCACATCCCATTGGCAGCAGCACATCCACACCCCCAGGGGTGTGCCAGGACAGCTGGGTGGTGCCCAACTACACTGGCACCCATTGGTGCTTCTAAAACCTGGTAGGCACCACTGCCACTCGTGGGCACCCTTGGGTCCTGCTGGGTGACCTCAGGACCTGAGAGGTGCCCCTGAGCCAACTCTGTGCCCCTGGCACCCTTGGGCACCTCTGAACCCTTCTGGATGTCACTGGCAGCAGCATCACCCATAGAGGTTGGCAGCAGGCTGTGCCCAGCCATCTGAGTGCTGCCCAACTACATTGGCACCCATCAGTGCCCCTGAAACCTGAGAGGTGCCCCTGAGCCAACTCTGTGCCCCTGGCACCCTTGGGCACCTCTGAACCCTTCTGGATGTCACTGGCACCCCTTGGTACCCCCAGATCCTTGCTAGGTGCCACTGCCATCCCTTGGGCACCCCTAAACCTTACTAGATGCCAGTGCCACCCTTGGGCATCCCAGAGGTGTGATGATTGTCACTGGCACCCTATGGCACCCCCAAAAACCTTGCTGGGCATCATTGGCACCTTTGGCACCAGATGCCAGTGACCCCCTTGGGCACCCTGATCACTGTTGGTTGCTGCTGGCACCTCTTGGTACCCACTAGAAACCCTGCTGGGTGACCTGGGCACCACAGAACCCTACAGGGTGGCACTGGCACCCCTTAGTGTGTCCCCCCCCAACCCCTTCTGGGTGCCTTGGCACCTGTAGGCACTCTTGACCCTTACTAGATGCCAACAGCACCCCTGATCACTGCCACCTGTGCCCTCAAACCCTCTGCTGGGTGCCACTGTCACCCTTGGGCACCCCTGCTCACTGCCAAGTGCCACTGGCACCCTCGTGTGCCCCCAGCTCCTTGCTGGGTGTCATTGGCACTCTTGGGCACCACTGACCCCTACTGGGCACCAATGTCACCCTTGGCCACCACTCTACCCTGCTTGGCACCCTTCATACCCTACTGGGCACCAATGCCACCCTTGGCCACCACTCTACCCTGCTTGGCACCCTTCATACCCTACTGGGCACCAATGCCACCCTTGGCCACCACTCTACCCTGCTTGGCACCCTTCATACCCTACTGGGCACCAATGCCACCCTTGACCACCACTCTACCCTGCTTGGCACCCTTCATACCCTGTTGGGTACCACTGGCACCCTTGGGCACCTTTGATCACTGCCAAGTGCCACTGGCACTGCTGTATGGCCTCAACATGCTGGGCACCACTGAACCCTGCCTGGCAACCCTTGATACCCTACTGGGTGCCACTGCCACCCTTGGGCACCTCTGATCACTGCCAAGTGCCACTGGCACCGCTTTGTGGCCTCAGATACCCTGCTGGGCACCACTGCCACCCTTGGGCACCACTGAACCCTGCTTGGCACTCCTTGATACCCCTGCTGGGCACCACTGCCACCCTTGGGCACCACTGAACCCTGCTTGGCACTCCTTGATACCCCTGCTGGGCACCACTGCCACCCTTGGGCACCACTGAACCCTGCTTGGCACTCCTTGATACCCCTGCTGGGCACCACTGCCACCCTTGGGCACCACTGAACCCTGCTTGGCACTCCTTGAAACCCCTGCTGGGCCCCATTGCCGCCCTTGGGCACCACTGAACCCTGCTGGGCACCACTGCCACCCTTGGGCACCACTGAACCCTGCTTGGCACTCCTTGAAACCCCTGCTGGGCACCATTGCCACCCTTGGGCACCACTGAACCCTGCTGGGCACTCCTTGATACCCCTGCTGGGCACCATTGCCACCCTTGGGCACCCCTGCTCACTGCCAAGTGCCACTGGCACCACTTAATACCCACCCCCCCTACCCCCCCTTTAGGGTACCCTTGGCACCGCTGGGTACCCACCTCAGTGCCTTGTGCCCTGAACCCTTCTGGGTGTGCTCCTTTGCCCAGCTCTGTGCCCCTTTGCCCAGCTCTGTGCCCCTTTGCCCTTACCTGCTGCAGGTGGAGCATCCCAACCCGGGGGTGCGGTACCCTGGCACCACGAGGGTGGCATACCTGCCCGACTGCCCCGAGGGCAACAAGGTAAGGTCCTGAGCTGGCTGGGCACAGCTCCAGCCTGGCTGGCAAATGCCCCCTGCTGTGCCCAACCCACTCATGCCCACACTGGGCCCTACCCACTCGTGCCCACAATGCCTTCACCTCACTCATACCCACACTGTGCCATACCCACTCATGCCCACACTGGGCCCTACCCGCTCATGCCCACACTGGGCCGTGCCCACAGTGCCCTCATGCCCACACTGTGCCCTACCCACTTGTGCCCACAATGCCTTCACCCCACTCATGCCCACACTGTGCCATACCCACTCGTGCCCACACTGTGCCCTGCCCACCCATGCCCACACTGCCCTCACTCATGCCCACACTGTGCCTTACCACTCATGCCCACACTGTGCCATACCCACTCGTGCCCACACTGTGCCCTGCCCACTCATGCCCACACTGCCCTCATGCCCACACTGTGCCCTGCCCACTCGTGCCCACACTGCCCTCACTCATACCCCCAGTGTGCCTTACCCACTCACACCCACACTATGCCCTGCCCACTCGTGCCCACAATGCCCTCACCCACTCATGCCTACACTGTGCCCTACCCACTCATGCCCACACACTCCCCTGCCCACTCATGCCCACACTGTGCCCTACCCACTCGTGCCCACAATGCCTTCACCCCACTCAGTCTCACAGTGTGCCCTTACCCCACTCATGCCCACAGTGTCCCCTACCCACAATCCCCACGAGGGTTGGCCACACTGTGGGCATGCATGAGGTGGGCACATCATGGCCAGAAGTGAGGTGGGGGCACTGTGGGCATGAGTGGGGAGGGGACAGTGTGGGCATGCCTGGGGTGGGCACATCATGGCCATGAATGGGTGGGAGGATGTGTGGGCATGAGTGGGGTGGGTGCACAATGTGGGCATGAGTGGGTAGGGGACAATGTGGGCATGAGTAGGGTGGGCACACTGTGGGCATGAGTGGGGTGGGGACAGTGTGGGCATGAGTGGGTAGGGGGCACTGTGGGCATGCGTGGAGTGGGCACACTGGGCATGAGTGGGTAGGGGAGTGTGTGGGCATGAGTAGGGTGGGCACTCTGGGCATGAGTGGGTAGGGGACAATGTGGGCATGAGTGGGTAGGGGAGTGTGGGCATGAGTAGGGTGGGCACACTGGGCATGAGTGGGTAGGGGACAATGGGCACGAGTGGGTGGGGCACAGTGTGGGCATGAGTGGGTAGGGGGCACTGTGGGCATGCGTGGAGTGGGCACACTGGGCATGAGTGGGTAGGGGACAATGGGCACGAGTGGGTGGGGCACAGTGGGGGCATGAGTGGGTAGGGGGCACTGTGGGCATGAGTGGGTGGGGGCCAGTGTGGGCACGAGTGGGGTGGGCACACTGTGGGCACGAGTGGGATGGGGACAGTGTGGGCATGAGTGGGTAGGGGACAGTGTGGACATGAGTGGGGTGGGCACACTGGGCATGAGTGGGTAGGGGACAATGTGGGCATGAGTGGGGTGGGCACACTGTGGGCATGAGTGGGATGGGGACAGTGTGGGCATGAGTGGGGTGGGCACACTGTGGGCATGAGTGGGATGGGGACAGTGTGGGCACGAGTGGGGTGGGCACACTGGGCATGAGTGGGATGGGGACAGTGTGGGCACGAGTGGAGTGGGCACACTGTGGGCATGAATGGGTAGGGGAGTGTGTGTGCATGAGTGGGGTAGGGCAGACTGTGGACACGAGTGGAGTGGGCACACTGTGGGCATGAATGGGTAGGGGACAACGGGCACGAGCAGGGTGGGCACACTCTGGGCATGGCTGGGGTGGGTACATCATGGTCAGGAGTTGGGGTGGGGGCTGTGCCCTTGCCCCCCTTGGCACCCTCTGACCGTTGCCACCTTTGGTGCCCAAGGTGCTGGGGCTGTTCCGCAAGGCCTTCGACCAGCGCCTGACCTTCACGGTTGGCACCTCCATGACCACAGGCCGTGCCAACGTCATCACCTGGAACGACATCCACCACAAGACCAACTGCACTGGCGGGCCCCAGCTGTGAGTAACGGGCACAGGGCACAGCTGGCACCGCCTGGGCACGCCTGGGGGGGGTTGGAGGAGAAAGGGGGGGAGAGTACAGCTGGCACGGCGTGGAGATAGCTGGCATGGTGTGGGCACAGCTGGCACGGCGTGGGGATAGGTGGAGTGTGGGGATAGCTGGCACGGTGTGGGGATAGCTGGTGCAATGTGGGCACAGCTGGCATGGTGTGGGCATAGCTGGCATGATGTGGGCACAGCTGGCGTGGCGTGGGGATAGATGGGGTGTGGGGATAGCTGACATGATGTGGGCACAGCTGGCATGGTGTGGGGATAGCTGGCATGATGTGGGCACAGCTGGCATGGGGTGGGCATAGCTGGCATGGGGTGGGCACAGCTGGCATGGTGTGGGGATAGATGGATGGGCACAGCTGGCATGGGGTGGGCATAGCTGGCATGGTGGTGTGGGCATAGCTGGCATGGTGTGGGCACAGCTGGCATGGGGTGGGCATAGCTGGCATGGGGTGGGCACAGCTGGCATGGTGTTGGTACAGCTGGAGTGTGGGTATAGCTGGCATGATATGGGTATAGCTGGCATGGCGTGGGTATAGCTGCTGCAGTGTGGGCACAGCTGGCATGGTGCGAGTGCAGCTGAAATGGCATGGGTACAGCTGGCATGGTGTGGGCACAGCTGGCATGGTGTGGGTATAGCTGGTGTAATGTGGGCATAGCTGGCATGGTGTGCGTGTAGCTGGCATGGGGAGGGTATAGCTGCCACAACGTGGGCACATCTGGCATGGCATGGGTATAGCTGGCATGGCATGGGCACAGCTGGCATGGTGTGGGCACAGCTAGGGTGAGGTGGACATGGATGGGGTGGGGTCCAGCATGGGCATGGCTGGCATGGTGTGGGTATAGCTGGCATGGTGTGGGTAGAGCTGGCATGGTGTGGGCATAGCTGGTATGGTCTGGGTATACCTGGTACAGCATGGGCATGGTGTGGATAGAGCTGGCATGGCAAGGGCATAGCTGGTGTGGCATGGGTATAGATGGCATGGTGAGGGTATAGCTGGCACATCATGGGCATAGCTGGGATAGGGTGGGCAAAGCTGGCATGGCATGGATACAGCTGGCATGGTGTGGGCATAGCTGGCGTGGTGTGGGTATAGATGGCATGGTGCGGGTATAGCTGGTATGGCATGGGTACAGCTGGCATGGTGTGGGCATAGCTGGCGTGGGTATAGCTGGCATGACATGGGTACAGCTTGCATGGTGTGGGTATAGCTGGCATGATGTCACAGCTGGCATAGAGTATGCACAACTGGCATGGCCTGGACATAGCTGGCAAGGAGGCACAGCTGGCATGGCATTGGCATAGCTCACATGGAGTGGGCACAGCTGCCACGGGGTGAGCACAGCTGGCATGGGGAGAGTATAGCTGGCATGGGGTGGGCACCACCACTGTCATGTCTGGAGGCTGGCAGCAGGGTGGCAGCCCAGGGACTGGCTGTGGGGGGTTGAGGCTTTGAGGGGCACCTTGAGAGGGCACAGGCTGGAGGAGGCACAGGCTGGAGTGGGCACTCACTGACCTGTGGTGCCCCCCCCCAGGTTTGGGTACCCAGACCCCACCTACCTGGCCCGGGTGCAGGAGGAGCTGCGTGCCAAGGGCATCACCGAGGACTGAGCATCCCCCCTGGGCACAGGGTGGGCACCAGGACCCTTCCTGCCCACTCTGTGCCAGGGGCACAAGGAGAGTGCCAGGGCCTGCCAAGGGACAGACCAAGTCGCTCTGTACATACCCTCCCTGTGCCCCCCAGCAGGACAGACAGAAGGGCCAGGGTGGAGGGGGGCACCTGTGCCCTCTGTGCCCCCTCCCAGCCCTGGCACAGGTTCAGTGCCCTCTGTGTGCGCCCCCACCCCAGGCCTGGCACAGAGTTGATGCCCTCTCTGTGCCCCACCCCCCCCCCCCCGGACTTGTTAGGGGGTTGGTGCCCTCTGTGCCCTCCTCCTGCCCCACCAAAGCCCCAGGATGGGGGCAGTGCCCTCTGTGCCCCTTCCCAGCCTGGCACAGGGTCAGTGCCATTTGCTCCCTCCCAGCCCTGGCACAGGGTTGATGCCCTCTGTGTGTCCCCCTAGACTTGGCACAGGGTTGGTGCACCCTCCTCCCCCTCAGCCCCAGGAGGGAGGCTGTGCCCTCTGTGCCCACCCTCAGCCCTGGCACAGGGTTGGTGCCAACTGGGGGTGGGCACAGGGCTTAATTTATTATTTTTTGTACCCTCCCTCTGCAACTTGGAACCAATAAAGATATGCAAGGAGGGCACTGGCACTGGGCACACTGGCACTGGGCACACTGCCCTGGGCACACTGCTCTGGGCACTGGAGTGTGCCAGTGTGGGCACTGGGCACAGTGGTGTGGGCACTGAGTTATGCTGGTGTGGGCACTGGGCTGTGCCAGTATGGGCACTGAGTTATGCTGGTGTGGGCACACTGGTGTGGGCACTGGGCACAGTGTTGTGGGCACTGGGCTATACTGGTGTGGACACTGGGCTGTACTGGTGTGGGCACTGGGCACAGTGGTGTGGGCACTGGGCTGTGCCAGTGTGGGCACTGAGCTGTGCCGGTGTGGGCACACTGGTGTGGGCACTGGGCACTGAGTTATGCTGGTGTGGGCACACTGGTGTGGGCACTGAGCTGTATTGGTGTGGGCACTGGGCTGTGCCAGTGTGGGCACTGGGCTGTACTGGTGTGGGCACCCTGCTGGGTGCCAGTGGTGCCAAGGTGGTTGGGTGTGGCCTGAGGACACCCCCGGCTAGGCCCCGCCCCCTCCCGCATAGACCACGCCCACACGGTACCCACACCCAGAGCGGCCACACCCCCGAGGGACAGGATTGCTTGGTTTGTGGCCACACCCCCTGCAGCCACAGCTCCCAGCCAATGAGGAAGTGACCCCACCCCGGTGACATCACTGCTCTGCAGCAGGGGATTGGCTGAGGCAGGGAAGGGGCGGGGCTGAAAGCAGTGAGGTCATGGGAAGAGGGCGGGGTTAAGGGAGTAGGTGGAGCTTGGCAGAAGCATTTCGGGTGGGAGTGGCTGGTGGAAAGGGGCGGGGCAGGGTGGGAATGGGAGGGGCCTGAGGGGCTGGGTGAGATGGGCGTGGCTTGTATATTCGCTGGGCGTGGCTTGGTAGAGGGCGTGGTTGCCACGATGGGCATGGTTTGGCAACAGGGGCGTGGCTATGGGGCAGAGGGAGGGGCTTGAGGAAATGGGCGTGGCTAAAAGCACCACGTGGACTTGGCCACATTGTGGGCGGGGCGTGGACAGGGGGCGTGGTTTGTGAAAGGGGTGGGGTCAGATGAGAAGTGGGCAGGGCTTGTCTGAAAGGGCGTGGTCTGCACGTTGGGGCGTGGCTTACAGGAAAGGGGGCAGGGCTATTGGGGGAGTGGGTGTGGTTTGAGTTGGGTGTGGTTTGAGTTGGGTGTGGCTAGAGTTGGGCGTGGTTTGACTTGGGCGTGGATCGATTTGGGCGTGGTTCAAGTTGGGCATGGTTCCAGTTGGGCGTGGTTCCAGTTGGGCGTGGTTCCAGTTGGGTGTGGTTCCAGTTGGGCACGGTTCGAGTTGGGCGTGGTTGGAGTTGGGCGTGGTTTGACTTGGGCGTGGATCGATTTGGGCGTGGTTCAAGTTGGGCATGGTTCCAGTTGGGCGTGGTTCGAGTTGGGCGTGGTTCAATTTGAGTTGGGTGTGGTTCGAGTTGGGTGTGGTTGGAGTTGGGCGTGGTTTGAGTTGGGCGTGGTTGGAGTTGGGCATGGTTCGAGATGGGTGTGGTTCGAATTGGGCGTGGTTGGAGTTGGGCGTGGTTGGAGTTGGGCGTGGTTGGAGTTGGGCGTGGTTCGAGTTGGGTGTGGTTGGAGTTGGGCGTGGTTTGAGTTGGGCGTGGTTGGAGTTGGGCATGGTTCGAGATGGGTGTGGTTCGAATTGGGCGTGGTTGGAGTTGGGCGTGGTTGGAGTTGGGCGTGGTTGGAGTTGGGCGTGGTTGGAGTTGGGCGTGGTTGGAGTTGGGCGTGGTTGGAGTTGGGCGTGGTTGGAGTTGGGCGTGGTTGGAGTTGGGCGTGGTTGGAGTTGGGCGTGGTTGGAGTTGGGCGTGGTTGGAGTTGGGCGTGGTTGGAGTTGGGCGTGGTTGGAGTTGGGCGTGGTTGGAGTTGGGCGTGGTTGGAGTTGGGCGTGGTTGGAGTTGGGCGTGGTTGGAGTTGGGCGTGGTTGGAGTTGGGCGTGGTTGGAGTTGGGCGTGGTTGGAGTTGGGCGTGGTTGGAGTTGGGCGTGGTTGGAGTTGGGCGTGGTTCTGCAGTGGGGTGTGGCTCCAGGGGCGTGTCCCGAAGCAGCAGGCAGAGGCGGGGCTGGTTAAAATCTCTCTGTTCATTGGGTAGAAAA
>WAAF01009286.1:16423-27835 GCA_013400475.1 Tricholaema leucomelas | reverse complement strand
CTCGTCTTCAGCCTACTGAATAGGAGTAGAAGAGTGACTGTCCCTCAGTACTGGGCGGTGGTGAAGCTAAAACCCAATTATTGATTTAATTGTGGGCCGCTCTTCAAAAACAATGTTGAGATGTTGCAGCATGTCCAGGGAAGGGCAGTGAAGCTGGTGAAGCATCTGGAGCATAGATCTTGTGAGGAACAGCTGAGAGACTTGGGAATGGTCAGTCTGGAGAAAAGATTGTTCCTCTCCAGATGCAGGACTCTGTGCTTCTCATTTACCTTCATGAGGTTCTCTTTCACTCAACTCTCCAGGTTCAGTTCAGAGTCCTTCAAGGTACGATGGAAGTGTTGAGAGAGGTACAACTAAGAGGTGCAGTTGAGACTGGCTTGTTGCTATGTACAACGTGACCTCATTGCTGTCTACAGCTACCTGAAGGGAGGTTGTAGCCAGGTGGGGTTGGTCTCTTCTCCCGAAGAACCAGCAATAGAACAATGGGACACAGTCTCAAGTTGTGCCATGGGAGGTCTAGGCTGGATGTTAGAGGAAGTTGTTGGCAGAGAGAGTGATTGGCATTGGAATGGGCTGCCCAGGGAGGTGGTGGAGTCGCTGTCCCTGGAGGTGTTCAAGCCAAGCCTGGCTGAGGCACTTAGTGCCATGGTCTGGTTGACTGGCTAGGGCTGGGTGCTAGGTTGGGCTGGATGATCTTGGAGGTCTCTTCCAACCTGGTTGATTCTATGATGCTATGATTCTAAGGCATCCTCAGGAATAAGATTTACATCTCCATGTATTTTGCAAAGTAAAATATTTAAATAGAAATGAAATTGCTTCTCTTCCTGACTCACACCTACCTGCAGAGCTTTCACTGTTATTAACTGAAGGCGAAGAGCGGAGAAGATGTAAACCCATCTTATTTCACTCGAGCCCTCACATTCTCCTCTTCTCAAATCTCACGTAGTATGGCCGAGCAGATAAGACAGATTGCTTCATTCTTTGCTGTGGAGTTCATCCCAGTCAATACTATTGATTAGTGCAGGGTGACTTGATGTAACAAGAATAACACCCTTTTTGTAATTCCAGCCTGGATTTCCTACTTCATGCCTCAGTAAGTCCATGCTTGGATGAGTTCTTCAGTAAGTCAGTTAAGACACAGAGCCTACTGGAAATTGCAGAGCCTGACATTAATAGAGGAAATGAATAATTGTCTTTTCCCCTTTTTTTCCACAACTGAACTGTCACATTATATGTGCTAACTGCTCAGAATGCTCTTCCTGAACTTTTTCTCAGAGCCACCTGCTTCCAGCTGCTGGCATTTTATAAACCATGTCCTCAGCTGTTGCTTTGCACTTCCTACTTCCTTACTGTAGTGTAGGATTTTTCAAGAAGCTTCATGTCCATTTGAGGGCCAGAGTCAGCCTGTGGAATTCTGCACCTGCAGGTATCAGGAGGGTGAATGCATAGATTTCACACTTCACCTGGGGCACAGTGGCTGGAAACAGCCTGGCAGAGAAGGACTTGGGGGTACAGGTTGATAGCCAGGTGAAGATGAGTTAGCTGTGTGCTTGGGTGGCCAAGAAGGCCAGAAGCATCTTGGCTTGGATCATCAATAATGTGGCCAGCAGGAGTAGGGAAGTAATTGTCTTCCTGGACTCAGCACTGTGAGGCCAAACCTTGATTACTGGGTTCAGTGTGGGGCCCTTCATTCCAAGAAGTACATTGAGGTGCTGGATCACATTTGGGGCCCTTCATTCCAAGAAGGACATTGAGGTGTGGATCACATCCAGAGAAGGGCAGAGAAGCTGATGAAGGGTCTGGAGAACAAGTCTTGTGAGGAACAGCTGAGAGACTTAGAGTTCTTCAGCCTGGTGTAAAGGAGGCTGAAGGGGGAAACCTCCTTGCTCTCTACGACTCCCTGAAAAGAGGTTGGAGACAGGTGGGGAGCAGTCTCTTCTCCCTAGTAACAAGTGATAGGACAAGGTGAAATGGCCTCAGGTTTTGCTAGGGGAGGCTTAGATTGAACAATATGAAAAATGTCTCTCCTGCAAGAGTGGTCAGGCATTGGAACAGACTGTGCAGGGAGGTGATGGAACCACTGTCCACAGAGGCATTAAATAAACTTGTAGTCGTGGCATTTAAGGACATGGTTTAATGGCCATGTTGGTGTTGGGTTGATGTTTGGACTCAGTGACCTTAAAGGTGTTTTCTTACTGAAACAATTCTGTGGCTCTCTAAATTTAATGTTGTCCCTTTTACCACATTTAATGTTGTCCTTTTTACCAGAGCACCCAAACAGCATCTTGGAATCCATATCAGTGATATGAATTGCTGTCCACAGCTACCTGAAGGGAGGTTGTAGCCAGGTGGGGTTGGGCTCTTCTGCCAGGCAAGAAGCAACAGAACAAGGGGACACAGTCTCAAGTTGTGCCAGGGGAGGTCTAGGCTTGATGTTAGGAGGAAGTTGTTGGCAGAGAAAGTGACTGGCATTGGAATGGGCTGCCCAGGGAGGTGGTGGAGTCACCGTCCCTGGGGGTGTTCAGGAAAAGACTGGATGGGGCACTTAATGCCATGGTCTGGTTGACTGGATAGGGCTGGGTGCTAGGTTGGCCTGGATGAGCTTGGAGGTCTCTTCCAACCTGGTTGATTGTATGATTCTAGATGACTTTCGAAGGTCTTCTCCAGCTCAAACCATTCTATGTTAGAAGCTTCACTTTGAAAGGAGGAGAGTCACTTACTCATCAGTGCTGTTCCTCCTCTTACACTTCCCAGTTTGGAGACATTGTTTTCTTTTGTTTAGAGGCAGACATAAGTCAGGGTCAAAGAATTCAGTAATCTTCTGTGGGTGTTTTGATTTCAAGGACTTTGTCATTTTCCAGCCTATAAAGCTATCATAATAATGTGATTGGCTTCTGCATTTATTATTGTTCAATCACTAAGAGTTCACATGCAGAATGAAAAGGACCTGGTAATATTTGGGATATACAGACTCCTAAGTTGTAGGGGGGGCTTGTTTGGTTTGTTTGAGGGGGTTTTGTTGGAAAGTTTGGGTTTTGTTTGTTATTTTGTTTTGGTTTTTGTTTTTTTTTTGTGAGGTGTGTGTGTTTGTTTAAGATTCTTAGCCAAAAAAGACTTGATATGGTTACCTGTGAGATGGTGGTGGTCTGTGCTTTGTGGCAAGGGAGCGTGGCCAAAATAGAAGGATGATGTGCTGAATTCCTGCTAATTTCACAGAATCATCATGGTTGGAAAAGATCTTTAAGACCATGAAGTCCAACCATTATCTAGCTTTACCAGGAATCATAAAATCACAGAATCAACCAGGCTGGGGGAGACCTCCAAGATCATCAAGTCCCACCTATCACCCAGCCCTATCCAACCAACTAGACCATGGAACCAAGTGCCCATCCAGGTCTCCTCTTGAACATCTCCAGGGACAGCTTCTGTGCCATCTCCCTGGGCAGCTCATTCCAATGCCAGTCACTCTCTCTGTGAAGAACTTGAGTGCTACTCCACCATATCCTCGAACAACATATCTGGATGGCTTTTAAATACATCCAGAGGTGATGACTCAACTATTTCCCTGAGCAGCCTGTGGGGCATCTGGCTTGCTCTCCCTAAAGATGTTTTCTTCTGGAAGTGTATCAAGTGGGCTTCATTGTTATCAATAAATGCAAGGAGTTTGGGATACTGAGATTTGGGATACTTTTTTCCTCTCTCAGTATCCTGATTTAAAGTGATTTAGAAGCTGAATTTGGTTTGGCTGTAATGGCATGTGATGAGTGGATGTTGTCATGTTGCTTTAATCATAGAATCAACCAGGTTGGAAGAGACCTCCAAACTCATCCAGTCCAACCTAGCACCCAGCCCTGTCCAGCCTAGTCTCAAACACTTGGAATATCCTCAGCTTCTCTGATCAATCTTCTCTGCCACCCTCAAGGTGGAGACTTTTTTCCTAATAACTAATGGAGTTAATTCCAGTTGAAAGCCATTACCTGTTGTCCTGTCACTACAATCCCTTGTAAAAAGTCACTCTCAACTTTCTTGTAGGCCACCTTTAGGTACTGGAAGGCTGCTATGGTGCTTGCTGCATTTGTATTTTTCTACCCAGGGCTGTGCCAAACTCAAGGAGTTTTACTCTTCCTGTAGCTGGAAGCCTGTTATTATACAACTGAAAGTGTAGCAAATGAGACTTCTGCCAGGGAATTACAGGAGTCAGTGTAGGACATGAACTCCTGAGAAACCCAGGAATACTACATGTACTAAATACATTAAAATGTTACAGTCAAAATCTAGCTACCCACCAAGGGAATGGAGAGTGGAATCAGTCAGAGGTGCAGGAGCCTTCCAGACACCAGTAAGGAAGCGGCAAAATCCAGTGAAATTCCGCTCTTAAAACCTTCCCCAAGCATTGTGTGGTCCAAGATACATCTTGGCTACATGAATTAGACCTTGGGTGTTAATAACACGGAATGAAAGGCCTTATGGGGCCTTCTTTGAGAAAGGATGATTTCTGTGTGTGCTTGTGTGTTGCATGTTCAGTTTTGGGCTGTTCCAACAGCTGCTGAAGTCAGTGAAACTTCAGGCAGGAAGTCTCCATCTGTCGGTGGCTTCGAAGAACCGTGAGACTCATGTCTCTTAATAGTATCTGAGCATCACTCTTGTCTGTCTGATGAGTATAATGTTAGTACCTCCAGTCCATCAGACTTCAGTTTGACTGATAAATTCATGTAACATGTCTGGGAAGTCAGGTCCTGTGCCATAGGAGACCTGCATTTGCCCATCTTTCTGCAATAGCATCACTAAGAAAAGAGGATCCCAAAGTAACGTATCAATTCCACCGATACTGTTCCTGCTGCATCAGGAGTACTTTGAGCAGAAGATGGATAGCAAGAGTGTTATCTTCACATTAATTACTGATCTTTCACCAGGACTGAAGCATTTACAGACAGACCTAAATGTTTAATTATCACCTGCTATCTAAAACTCAGGAGCTGCTCAGATCTGTTAGACAACGTGTTTCATGTTATTTTCCCAGGAGGACCAGATGATAACTTAATTGAAGGTGGTGGGTCCAAATTTGTCTGCAAACCAGGAGCCAGAAACATTACCATCATCTTTCATCCTCTCCTCAGGTAAGTAACACTTCCTACGTATTTCCATAGGTGCAAATAATTGGAACAAGTAGAGTTATGGACACATTCTGTCTCTATGGTCATGTTGTCACTTGGGAGAGAACATCCTACAGCAGTGGGCTTGCTGGAGGGCTATGCACATCAACAAGTGTTCAAAGTAACGAGTAGTTGCCAGCGTATAACTCTCATGCCAAGTGGATTGTTTGCATCTCACAGAACAATACTATTTGGTACTGACTGCCTCAGTTCTAATTTGAATTTCCAGACACTCTAATAAATTTGATAGAACCAGTAAAATTTTGTAGAGTGCCTTTCCCTCTCCCCGCTCCTATCCCAAAAGAAAGGAATTAGAAGTAGAAGAAGGTAAGCACACCCAAATAAATCAATCTCACTCGATTTGGAAGGTAAAAAGAAAAGTTTAACAGCAGCTTAAAAAGGTATCTGAGGTAGGGAGGATACAAAGGTACAGGGAAGGGAAAAGCAAATGCAAAAGGTATAAATTAGGTTAGGGTATAAATAGGGTTAGGGTTAGTGGTTAGGGTTGTCTGCCTCGTGGGTGATGGCCATGTGGTAAAACAGCTGGGAATGGTGGTATGATCGAGGCCGGGAGTGCAGAGAGATGCTGAGTGGGTGCAGAGAGAGAGAGGAACGGAAGTCCCCCTGCTTTTATGGGACAGGACAAGGAGTAGGCTAACCATCACCTGCTGGTGTTCAGACCCACCCCTGGGGATGGGTCAAAACCACCGAGGGTCAAGTTGTCAGGGTTACTACTCCTGGAGTGTTAACCCTATACACTCAACCAAGCTGGGGGAAGTTTAGTTGCAGCCTGTCACGAATTGTTTGTCATTGCCTGTCCACACTGCTTATTAAAAAGTCAGGAGGATGTTTTATGAGGTGCAAGGTAGGTTCATTCTTTGACAAAACCCATCTGGCCTGTGAGCCACAAATGAAATACCTGATCCCAAGTGCCTTCACAACCTGTCAAGGGCTGCAGAAACTCTAAAACTGAGCAAGTCTCTACTAAGCCTCATCTTGCCAAATCACTCACCTCTGATAGTTTAATTTTGTTCTTTTTACTTTGCAATCTAAGAGTTCATCTTCCTAGTTTCACTGGAATTAAATAATATGATGTTTTTCTCGGTTCATGTCAATCTTCCATCTCTGATTTTGTCTTGCAGGGTTTTCCTTTATCATCAGACAGTTCTTTTATTTAGTGTGAGCACCTTTTTAAATAATATTTCCCTCCTTGCTGTCTTTGGATTACTGACTATCATGAGTCACTTAGGAAATAGGGGATGTTTCTCAAACCAAGCAATAATAAAAAGGTAATAAAAAATAATTGGAATCCAATCCCCAGAGGGAACAATATCCTGATTGATGTCTTGGTAGATGAAGACTGTGGTCATTTGTGAGTTCTCAGGACTTAAAAAGGTGGAAATAAAGTGTATAAATGCCTCCAAACTTAAATTCCTGATGTCAGTAAATCATAGAATTGTTTTGGTTGGAAAAGACCTCTAAGGCCATCGAATCCAACTATCAACCTAACACCACCATGGCTGTTAAGCCATCGAATAGACTAGACTAGACTAGACTAGACTAGAATAGAATAGAATAAAATAGAATCAACCAGGTTGGAAGAGACCTCCAAGCTCATCCAGTCCAACCTAGCACCCAGCCCTAGCCAGTCAACCAGACCATGGCACTAAGTGCCTCATCCAGTCTTTGCTTCAACACCTCCAGGGACGGTGACTCCACCACCTCCCTGGGCAGCCCATTCCAATGCCAATCACTCTCTCTGCCAACAGCTTCCTCCTAACATCCAGCCTAGACCTCCCCTGCCACAACTTGAGGCTGTGTCCCCTTGTTCTGTTGCTGGTTGTCTGGGAGAAGAGCCCAACCCCCACCTGGCTACAACCTCCCTTCAGGAGGTTCATGTCCCAGAGTGCCATGTCCACAAGTTTCTTGGACACCTCCAGGGTTGTTGACTCCACCACCTCCGTGGGCAGCCTGCTCCAATGCCTGACCAATCTCTCAGTACAGAATTTTTTCCTAATATCCAACCTAAACCTCCACTGGCACAATTTCAGGCCAGCAGGGCAAGGGAGGGGATTCTCCCCCTTTACTCTGCTCTCCTCAGACCCCACCTGGAGTACTGTGTGCAGTTCTGGAGCCCCCAGCACAAGAAGGACATGGAACTGCTGGAGCGGGTCCAGAGGAGAGCCACGAAGATGCTCAGAGGGCTGCAGCAGCTCTGCTATGAGGACAGGCTGAGAGAGTTGGGGCTCTGCAGCCTGGAGAAGAGAAGGCTTCGAGGAGACCTTAGAGTGGCTTTCCAGTATCTGAAGGGAGCCTACAGGAAAGCTGGGGAGGGACTATTTACACGGTCTAGTAATGTTAGGACGAGGGGGAATGGGTTTAAGCTGGAAGAGGGGAGATTTAGACTGGATGTTAGGAGGAAGTTCTTTACAGTGAGGGTGGTAAGACACTGGAACAGGTTGCCCAGGGAGGTTGTGGATGCTTCCTCCCTGGAGGTGTTTAAGGCCAGGCTGGATGAGGCCTTGAGCAGCCTGCTCTAGTGGGAGGTGTCCCTGCCTATGGCAGGGGGTTGGAGCTGGATGATCCTTGAGGTCCCTTCCAACCTAAACCTTTCTATGATTCTATGATTTCATTGTGAGGAAAAATTGACAGTGGTTAAGATGCAACTTGGTGTAATGGAGGTTGTCACTGCTCATGACTAGGGTGCTGGAACTAGATGATCTTAAGACCTCTTCTATGTTTCATTTCAATTTGTTAGTCAAGATAGGACCACTGTGATACTGACTTCAGTCTCTTAATCATTAACGACTTTATAGGCTTCTTTCAAGCATAGAGAAGGGGACTTGTGATGCTCTTATTTTTATTGATGAGATACTTCACCTTTACAAACTGTTGAATATACTTCTTTCTTTTTTTTTTGCCTTCCTGCCTTTTTTTTTTTTTTAATGTTGAGTGAAACATGAGTGCTCTGCTTTAAATAGCACTTCTCACAAACACTTTCATTAACAGCTTGCAAGATAGGCAGGAGAAATAATTTACCTCATAAAAAATAACTGTGTCAAGATTAAGGTATCTGCGTACAATGTATTTTTCATGCCAACCATCTGCAACATCTTAGCTTCCTTGCGCTGAGGAATTCATCAATAACTGCATGGAGAGAAGGAAAATCATCTCTGACTGAGCTTACCCTTTTCCCACTGCAGAGTGGGATGAGTTTGAGTGTTGGTGAAGACTGTAGAAGTCTTTAAAATGTGATCTTACCTACTTTAATGATTGCCAGGGTAAATGCATGAGCCTAGAGCACAGGTCTTGAGAATAATCATAGAATCATAGAATGGTTTAGGTTGGAAGGGACCTCAAGGATCATCCAGCTCCAACCCCCTGCCATAGGCAGGGACACCTCCCACTAGAGCAGGTTGCTCAAGGCCTCATCCAGCCTGGCCTTAAACGCCTCCAGGGAGGAAGCATCCACAACCTCCCTGGGCAACCTGTGCCAGTGTCTCACCACCCTCACTGTAAAGAACTTCCTCCTAACATCCAGTCTAAATCTCCCCTCTGCCAGCTTAAACCCATTCCCCCTCGTCCTAACATTACCAGACCTTGTCAGTAGTCCCTCCCCAGCTTTCCTGCAGGCTCCCTTCAGATACTGGAAAGCCACTCTAAGGTCTCCTCGAAGCCTTCTCTTCTCCAGGCTGCAGAGCCCCAACTCTCTCAGCCTGTCCTCATAGTAGAGAAGGCTGAGGGGTGGTTGTAGCCAGGTGGGGGTTGGGCTCTTCTGCCAGGCAACCAGCAACAGAACAAGGGGACACAGTCTCAAGCTGTGCCAGGGCAGGTCTAGGCTGGATGTTAGGAGGAAGTTGTTGGCAGAGAGTGATTGGCATTGGAATGGGCTGCCCAGGGAGGTGGTGGAGTCACCGTCCCTGGGGGTGTTCAGGAAAAGCCTTAATGAGGCACTTAGTGCCATGGTCTGGTTGATTGGATAGGGCTGGGTGCTAGGTTGGACTGGATGAGCTTGGAGGTCTCTTCCAACCTGATTGCTTCTATTCTATTCTATTCTAAGAGCAGCTGAGGGAACTGGGGTTGTAGAACCAGGAGAAAAAGAGGATGAGGGGAGACCTTCTTGCTCTGTACAACTGCCTGAAAGAAGGAGTCAGTCTCTTCTTGCAGAGAACAAGCAGTAGGACAAGACAAAAGAGCCTCTGGTTGCACCAGGAGTAATTTAGGTTGTGTATTAGAAGAAAATTCTTCAGTGAAAGGGTTTTCAAACCCTTGTATAGGCTGCCCAGGCAGGAGTTAACAGGATTCAGAGATGTGGTGCTGAGGGACATGGTTTAGAACCCAGCTTTGTGAAGTTAGAGAATGATTGGACACAACTGTGTTAATGATCTTTTCCAACCAAAATGTGGTTCTATGATTCTTGGAGTCCTTGCCACCTTAGAGTTTACTGATGGTCCTGGGAATAGGCATGTGCATGATGCATGGGATGCAGTGTCTGGGGTGACCACAAGACTGCATTTCTTTTCAAAGAATCCCCAGATACTTTGGGTTGGAAGGGACTTTTAAGAGTCACCTACTCTAACTCCACTGCAGTGAGCAGGACCATCAATTGGATCAAGTTGCTCAGAGCCTCAAACCACCTGATCTGCAGTGCTTCCAGGGACGGAACATCTACCACCTCTCTGGGTAACCTGAGCCAGTGTTTCACAGCTCTCAGGGTACAGTGTTTTCTCCTTAGATCTAGTCTGAATCTCCCTCTTTTAGCTTAAAACCATTACTCTTTGTCCAGCCTTTTTGGTGGTGATAATTTTATTCCAGGAATTCTATTCCTGATGGGAGTTAATAGCAGTGAGCTATCCTACTAGCAAAGACAGCTTATCCATTGACTCTAGTTAAAGTGTGCTCTATGATGCTGGCTGTGAAATACTGAAAATGATGGATTTGCAAAAATATTGCTATCTTCCATGAGTTCCAGCACATAACCTCATGTGTGTGTGTTCCTGATTGGTTAGATCTTTGTTGCTCTTCTCTGGACCTTACTGTATTGTCAAGGTCTCAAAGAAGTAATTGCTGCTGGGGTGTGATGTTCTCTGCTGTTCTGTTTTCCATCTGTACTGAGGTTCTTCATGCCCTACCTCAATTATCTGTCATTGCTGTAGCTTGTACAGGCTTAAAATGAGTCTGTTTATCCAGATGGGGGTTGGTCTCCTCTCCCAGACAACCAGCAACTGAACAAGGGGACACAGTCTCAAGTTGTGCCAGGGGAAATATAGGCTGGATGTTAGGAGGAAGTTGTTGGCAGAGAGAGTGATTGGCCTTGGAATGGGCTGCCCAGGGAGGTGGTGGAGTCACCATCCCTGGAAGTGTTGGATGAGGCACTTAGTGTCATGGTCTGGTTGACTGGATAGGGCTGGGTGCTAGGTTGGTCTGGATGATGTTGGAGGTCTCTTCCAACCTGCTTGATTCTATTCTATTCTCATATTTTATTTAGAAGGGTGGAGTTTTCTTCTTACATTCATCAGGTTCACAGAACTATGTTGACAGAGACGTTTTAGCACTGTGTGGGTGTAAGAGGGAAGAACTGGTATGTGGATGATCTGACTTAGGGCAGCAGGCCAATAGTTGCCAAGTTACCAGAGATAAAACCTGGGAAGAGCAGGGTCTGCAAGCTCTCAAGTGATAAAACTCAGGAAAACAGAGCCTGCAAGTACCATCCCTGTAATCAGAGGCCACAATGTGGTGTTGGCTAAACAGTATGTGGAGCCAGAAGTGACCTTGAAAGGCTCTGCAGAGGACAACCAGCTGCAGAGGGAGCTGAAGATGATGAAGGCTCCCCTCGCCAGGAGGTTGCATGAGCACTGAAGCCAACAATGCACATGGGCAGTAGGGAAAGTCGTTATGGAACAAACTGTGAAATAAGAGAGGAGCTGGATTCTGCTTGGTTCTGCTCGGTTCAGCCTTCTGGGACATAGCGGCCACACCTCACAGAGTTCTGAACGCATCTGAACTGGGAGCATAGGTGGCTGAGCCATGAGCGGCACCAGGCTCCCCGGCGTCACGGGTGCTGGTCCACGGTGGGGACACCTACCTTTCAAGATGCCAGCTGACCAGCTCTGCTATCTATGCATCTCAGGAGCTCTGCTGGCCAGTAGGATAGGGTAGCTCAATAGAGCTACTTAGGCTTGTTTCTCATATCTTATTCAGCATTGTAGTTCCTCCCCCCTCTGGATGAGGGGATTGAGTCCAGCATCATTAAGTTTGC
>WAAF01009286.1:0-11577 GCA_013400475.1 Tricholaema leucomelas | reverse complement strand
ACACAGTACTCAAGGTGTGGTCTAACCAGTGCAGAGTCCAGGGGCAGAATGACCTCCCTGCTCCTGCTGGCCACACCATTCCTGATGCAGGCCAGGATGCCATTGGCTCTCTTGGCCACCTGGGCACACTGCTGGCTCAGTGTTCCAAAGCACATCACTCTAACTGATGCAGAAGTGTATTTAACTGTTCCCAGTGTGTAAGTGTGGTAGTTTGCACACTTTGCGTGGGTGGTGACCCAAACCACCACAGTAAGTCACTGAGAGCCACTTTTATTAGTATATTTGTAAAGCTCTGATAATAAACAACTAATCTGATCTTAAAATATGCTGCTATATCTTGTAGTAGTCTATATCATGGTAGGCCTGGTAAGCCCAAAATAGGCTTATACATGTCCTGGCTTACCCAGGCATGTTTTTCTGCTCTCTCTGCTTCTGTTTTGGGGAGAAGCAACCACGGTAAAGAAGACAAAAGAACCTGGAGCTACTGAGTCTAAGGCTTGCCCAGACTTGTTTTACATCCTGTGGTAAACAAGGTACACACACTTAGCTTGTGCTTGCCTTGTGCAAGGCCTGTGCTTTTCCCAGATTTGAGTAAAGCAAACCTATGGCTTCACTTAATATTTTCAAGCTTGGCTAACTGCCATCCTGATTGGCTATTCTGTGTCCAAAGGCTCATTAGTGTCAGGCCACATTGATAAAAGAAATATTCAGGTAAACGCAGTGCGCTCTGCTGTGGCTGTCATGCTCTGCCATTCTGTTTGTGCCTGCTGCTGCTCCTCATTGCCTGCCCCCTCTGCAAGACTTCTGCTGAATTGGGAATCAAGAGGAATCAGGTCAAAGACTATGCAGTAGAGTCCCAGCTTCCTGCAAAAAGAGCCTGGGAAACGCCAACAGCAAGAGCTCCACATGCTGTGGGTACTGTCTGATAAGATGTTGTGAGTAAATACTTACAGCACTGCTCAGGCCACACCATGAATACAGTGTCCAGTTCTAGGCTCTTCAAGAGAGATGTTAAGATAGAATCATAGAATCATAGAGTGGTTTAGGTTGGAAGGGACCTCAGGGATCATCCAGCTCCAACCCCCTGCCATAGGCAGGGACACCTCCCACTAGAGCAGGTCGCTCAAGGCCTCATCCAGCCTGGCCTTGAATGTCTCCAGGGAGGAAGCATCCACAGCCTCCCTGGGCAACCTGTGCCAGTGTCTTACCACCCTCACTGTAAAGAACTTCCTCCTAACATCCAGTCTAAATCTCCCCTCTGCCAGCTTAAACCCATTCCCCCTCGTCCTGACATTACCAGACCTTGTCAATAGTCCCTCCCCAGCCTTCCTGTAGGCTCCCTTCAGATACTGGAAAGCCACTCTAAGGTCTCCTCGAAGCCTTCTCTTCTCCAGGCTGCAGAGCCCCAACTCTCTCAGCCTGTCCTCATAGCAGAGCTGCTGCAGCCCTCTGATCATCTTCGTGGCTCTCCTCTGGACTGGCTCCAGCAGTTCCATGTCCTTCTTGTGTTGGGGGCTCCAGAACTGCACACAGTACTCCAGGTGGGGTCTGAGGAGAGCAGAGTAAAGGGGGAGAATCCCCTCCCTTGCCCTGCTGCCCACACTTCTCTTGCTGCAGCCCAGCACATGGTTGGCTGTCCTTCCAGATGCTGGAACATGTCCAGAGAAGGGTGACAAAGCTGTGGAACACAGCCCTGTGAGCAGAAACTGAGGGAGCTGGGATTGTTTATCCTGGAGAAGAGGAGGCTCAGGGCTGACCTCATTGCTGTCTACAACTACCTGAAGGGAGGCTGTAGCCAGGTGGGGAGTTGTAGAGAAGGTTTCCCCTGAGACTCCTTTACTCCAGATTAAGCAGCCCCACTGTTTTCAACCAGTCTTCACAAGACTTAGTCTCCACTCCTGCTCCTTCTTATGGTACCGGTAGGCACGGCAGTGCTTTGTATTTTCATCTTTATTTTGGAACTGTTAATCCCCATCCTTGAGTGTGACAGATGCTTGATGGAACTTTTCACACACTTGCTGTTTACTTCAATTGACCTGAATCAAAATCTTAAGGGAGCAATTTGACACCCACCTACTGCATTCTTTTTTTCCCTCCCCTTGCTTTAATGAGTATTTAGAAGACGTTTAGTTGACGAGTCCCTTGCCATTGACATTTAGTACTTTATATCTGTCAACAGTGGAGAATGAATCTTTCTTGCAGGGTGAATCCAGGCTCTTTTTCTCTTTGACAAGCTCTCATAAAGTCAGCGTCGCTGAATGATAAAGATGTGTTTCAGAAAAGCTTCTTGTTGTGACACTGCTGAAGAAAAAGGTTTAATTCTGACTCAATTCTGACCAAAACTGGGCACACACACAGCAAAAAGATGAAGAAGAGCTTCATATTTTGTGCCTCTTTTTTTTTTTTTTTATTAGTAGTAGTATTTTTTATCTTTACTTTCCCCAAAATGCTTTATGAGGAGTGACAGCCTTACTGTGTGTGTGTCTGATGAAAGATGACAGTTTCTAAATACCTTAAGGTAAGGCTGTTCATTTTTGATGATAGAAAATAAACCAGTCCCTACCCCCCAACTCCCCCTACCCACCCCAGTACCTCCCACACAAACAAAAACTCTTACATGCCCAAAAAAAACCTCACCTCTTAATATGTGATGCACTGATTTTTGTATTGGCTGTCAGAGAATGTGCTTCAGCAGATCAGTCAAGCTGCAAGTTTCCAAACATGCTTCATCCATACGGAAAATCAGCAACCTGTCAGAAATTTCACATGTCTCCAGCTCCTCCCTTCCTTCAGATGAAATACAACCTGAAGGAGAAGAGAAATGTTGGCATTTGGGAGAACTTAGGCCAAATAGCTGAAAACTATGTTAATTCCACAATGATGAGTTACTTCTAACCCATATTGTGTTCAACAAGCCAACAAAGCAGTTTTAGCTCATTTCTTAGTGAAATGTGCCCAGGTGGCAAGAGAGCCAAAGGCATCCTGGCCTGGCTCAGGAGCAGTGTGGGCAGCAGGACAAGGGAGGTTCTTCTGCCCCTGTGCTCAGCACTGCTCAGGCCACACCTTGAGTACTGTGTCCAGTTCTGGGCTCCTCAATTCAAGAGAGATGTTGAGGTGCTGGAAGGTGTCCAGAGAAAGGCAATGATGCTAGTGAGGGGTCTGGAGCACAGCCCTGTGAGGAGAGGCTGAGGGAGCTGGGGGTGTGCAGCCTGCAGAAGAGGAGGCTCAGGGCAGAGCTCATTGCTGTCTGCAGCTCTCTGAAGGGAGGCTGTAGCCAGGTGGGGTTGGTCTCCTCTGCCAGACACCCAGCAACAGAACAAGGGGACGCAGTCTCAAGTTGTGGCAGGGGAAGTACAGGCTGGATGTTAGGAGGAAGTTGTTGTCAGAGAGAGTGATTGGCATTGGAATGGGCTGCCCAGGGAGGTGGTGGAGTCACCATCCCTGGAGGTGTTGAAGCCAATCCTGGCTGAGGCACTTGGTGCCATTGTCTGGTTGACTGGACAGGGCTGGGTGCTAGGTTGGACTGGCTGAGCTTGGAGGTCTCCTCCAACCTGCTTGATTCTGTGATAGTGGGGGTGCTAGATGATATGATAATGCCTCTGAGTAGAAAAGCACTTCTTTTTATTTAGGTTTATCTTTAAAAGATAAAAACACTGAAGAGAAGACAGGATAGCAGCAGTGCTGTGTATGATCATAGAGTCACAGAATGGTTTGGGTTGGAAGGGAACCTGAAGACCATCTAGTTCGGTTCCACCACCTACTGCTGTCAGCAGTGTCATCTTATGCTAAAGGAGGTTGCTCTAAGCCCCATCCAACCTAACATTGACAGAGATGATGATCAGATTCTGACTGAAGCTCTTAGTGGCTTCAGTAATTTCTTTGATGACTGTTCAGGAAGCTCCTATCCTCTGCAGTAACAGTAGGAGTGTGTTGTCAAAGTCAAAAAATAATGAAACATGTTTACACTCCATAAGGTCAAATTACCTTGCTAAATAAGTGTAAGTCCCTCAAAAGCTGTCTGTTTCCTTGCTTTTGGGATACCCAAGTTGATAATTTTTAGTCCTGTACAGGTTAGCTTGTTCAGTGGATAGGAGATGTAGTTGTTCTGCAGAGAAAGCCCAGTGACCTAGAAATGACACTGAATGCAACAAGAAGGGAGAAACATAGGAAGAGCTCACAGGAGAAAGTCATCATTGCACTGCTTTTAGAGGAGGATGAGTGTGGCCAGCAGGGCAAGGGAGGTGATTCTCCTCCTTTACTCTGCTCTCCTCAGACCCCACCTGCAGTCCTGTGTGCAATTCTGGAGCCCCCAGCACAAGAAGGACATGGAACTGCTGGAGCCAGTCCAGAGGAGAGCCACGAAGATGATCAGNTGGCAGGGGGTTGGAACTGGATGATCCTTGAGGTCCCTTCCAACCTAAACCATTCTATGATTCTATGATAGTCACAGAGAGCCAGGGTGTGGGGGATGGTCAGAGGGTGGAGATGTCACAGCATAGAATCATAGAATTGTTTCATCTGGAAAAGACCTCTAAGATCTTCAAGTCCATCTGTCAACCTAATGCCACCATAGCCATTAAACCATGTCCCAAAGTGCCATGTCCACAGGATTCTTGAACACTTCCAGGGATGGTGACTCCACCTCCGTGGGCAGCCTGTGTCAGTGTCTGACACTCTTTCAAGAAGTAATTTTTTCCTGATCTCCAACCCAAACCTCCCGTGGCACAAACTGAGACCCTTTTCACCCTGTTCTATCACATCATACCAGGGAGAATAGACCACAAAATCACAACTGCTACATGCAAAAGGAAAATTCAAATGCTCTGAATTTTTATAATACTACTACTTCCTCCAGGGAGAAAGTATCCACAACCTCCCAGGTTGCCCAGGGAGGTTGTGGATACTTCCTCCCTGGAGACGTTTAAGGCCAGGCTGGATGAGGCCTTGAGCAACCTGCTCTAGTAGGGGGTGTCCCTGCCTGTGGCAGGGGGTTGGAGCTGGATGATCCTTGAGGTCCCTTCCAACCTAAACCATTCTATGATTCTATGATATAAAACAGTCATAGAATCATAGAGTCATAGAATCAAGCAGCTTGGAAGAGACCTCCAAGCTCATCCAGTCCAACCTAGCCCCCAGCCCTATCCAGTCATCCAGACCATGGCACTAAGTGCCTCATCCAGTCTCCTCTTGAACACCTCCAGTGACAGTGACTCCACCACCTCCCTGGGCAGCCCATTCCAATGCCAATCATTCTCTCTGCCAACAACTTTCTCCTAACATCCAGCCTAGACCTCCCCCACCACAACTTGAGACTGTGTCCCCTTGTTGTAGTCCACTTGGGCTATATCTTTACCACAAGTGGAGACAAATCTCCTGTCTAGAATCAGTCTTCATTTTCTTTTCCAGGGCAGTGTGGCTTATCACTTCATTCCTTATTCTGGAAGTCATTCCTCTTGATACCCACCACATAATTGATTGTAATGAAAATCAGACTGGCAGTTCACTTTGAGAACCAGCCCCATCCTGTGCCACATGTAACTCGTTAATAGGGACTGAAAGCAAATTGTTGTTAAAGAAATAATGAAAGTTAATTAATTGCAAGGAATCTCTTGGTTGCTGCTTGCTTTCTTTTATTAACATTGGTATTTCACAGGACAACAGCATGGTGGGAGTTGGAAGAGATCTCTGGGGAGTATCTAGTCCACCCACCCTGCTAAATCAGCGTCACCCAGGGCGGATTGTCCAGGACCACAATGTCCAGGTGGGTTTGGAATCTCTCTAGAGATGGAGACTCCATAACCTCTCTGGGCAGTCTGCTCCAGGACTCTGTGCCCTCACAGGAAAGAGGTTTTTTCCCTTATGTTCAGATGGACCCTCTTGGATTCCAGTTTGTGTCCCTTGTCCTGTTACTGGGCATTACGGAAAAGAGTCTGTCTCTTGACACCTGCCTTTTAGACATTGATTAACATTGAGAAGATCCCCTCTCAGTTTGCTCTTCTCCAAGCTATACAGCCCCAGGTCTCTCAGCCTTTCCTCCTTACAAACCTGCTCCAGTCTCCTCAGCATCTTCATGGACTCTCTTCAGTAGGTCCCTGTCTCTCTTGACCTCGGGAGCCCACAGCTAGACCCAGGACTCCAGATGTGGCGTCACTGAGGTAGAGTATAGGGAGAGAAGAACCTCCCTTGAGCTCCTGGTTACACTTTTCTTAACACACACCAGAAGACTGTTTTGTGCTCACTCCTTTGCCTAGTTCCTAAATTACTGTTTCATCTCCTTCCCAGGCAGCAGCATCCCTAATTGTTCACAGTGTGGAGTATTTGGGAGCATTTTCTTCTTCCTATTGATCTATCTCAATCTTTCTTTTAAGCAAGAGCTGCCATTCTTGTTGCCTAATTGATCTGCTAATAAAAGAAGTTCATTCAGCCTCTGTTCATCTGCCTTTTCCTCCAAAGTCTCCTCTGCTGGCACCTGTCTGGTCACACAAGAGGTCCATCCCTTCTAGCTGTGTGAAATAGACATTGTTTGGAAAACACTAAGTGCTGGAGCCTGTCCAGAGAAGGGCAATGAATTTGGAGGACAGGTCTTATGAGGAGCAGCTGAGAGAATCATAGAATCATAGAATGGTTTAGGTTGGAAGGAACCTCAAGGATCATCCAGCTCCAACCCCCTGCCATAGGCAGGGACACCTCCCACTAGAGCAGGTTGCTCAAGGCTTCATCCAGCCTGGCTTTAAACACCTCCAGGGTGGAAGCATCCACAGCCTCCCTGGGCAACCTGTGCCAGTGTCTTACCACCCTCACTGTAAAGAACTGTGATTGTTTAGTCTGGAGAAGACCAGACTGAGGGAAGACTTTGTTGCTCTTTACAGTTCCCTAAAAGAAGGCTGGAGATGAGAGGTTGTTGGTCTCTTCTCCCTATCAGATGAGAGAACAAGAGAAAATGGCCTGAAATTGTGCCAGGGGAGGTTTAGGTTGAATATTTGGAAAAAACTTCTTCACTGAGAGAGTGATCAGGCATTGGAATGGGCTGCCCAGGAAGGTGGTAGAGTCACCATCCCTGGAGGTGTTCAAAAACATATAGATGTGGCACTTGGGGACATGGCTTAGTGGTTATAGTGGTGTTAGCTTGATAGTTGGACTCCATGATCATAGAAGTCTTTCCCAGCAGAAAGAATTCTGATTCAGTCATAGAATCAACTGGGTTGGAAGAGACCTCCAAGCTCATCCAGTCCAACCTAGCACCCAGCCCTGTCCAGTCAATTAGACCATGGCACTAAGTGCCTCATCCAGGCTTTACTTGAACATCTCCAGGGATGGCAACTCCACCACCTCCCTGGGCAGCCCATTCCAATGCCAATCACTCTCTCTGCCAACAACTTCCTCCTAACATCCAGCCTAGACCTGCCCTGCCACAACTCGAGACTGTGTCCCCTTGTTCTGTTGAGTGCCTGGCAGCAGAGCCCAACCCCACCTGGCTACATTCTCCTTTCAGGTAGTTGTAGGCAGTGAGGACAGCCCTGAGCCCTCCTCTTATCGAGGCTAAATAATCCCGGCTCCCACAGCCGTGATGGGAAGAGATCTGCCTTGTGCATCCTTCAGGAGCCTGCTAAAGAAAGTTTGGCACTTCTTCCATATTAAAAAAAAGAAAAAAAACAAGCAAACAACAAAACCCAACCCAAAACACAAATAGAAGTTGTAAAAGATAAGAGAATTATTGTTGTAGGAAGCAGAATGGCTGCTTATTATCAGGCTTACATACACCCAGGTCAATAGGTAATTTTTTTCTCTGGTTAGTTTGATGAAAGCCAGTAATGTGTTTAATTGCTGCTTGTCATTTGCAAGGTGGTATCTGCAGGCTTGAAGCTATTGTTATGATGTGTTGTAATTACCTACCATCAAGTGGTTTACAATGATGAAAATTTGGTCTTTGAAGTAATATAGCTAAGGCAAGTTGAAGGCAATAGCTATTGAGAGGACAGTATCATTTAAAAATGTCAATCAAGGCATTTAAGTGGTGGAAGATTTTTTTTTTCATAATTTCTTCTTGTAGCCTTAAATCTTTCCAAAGTCTTGGCAGAACAATCAAGATACCCAGAGGAGTAGTAAATGAATGTTGTCTCAGACTTCCCTGCGTACATACCCGGTTTGAAAAGTATTGCCCAGAGAGCTGGTAGATGCTTCATCCCTAGAAACATTCCAGGTCAGTTTAGACTGAGCAACCTCTTCTAGCTAAAGATGTCCCTGCTCAGTGCAAGGATGTTAGACTAGAAGAGCTTTAATGATACCTTTTAACTCAGAGCATGCTATGTTCTATTTTGGCAGGTTGAAGCATGGTTATGATGGTTTCCAAGTGCACACTTGGTAGGCTTCTTCTCTGGCTGGGGCTGAGGTTGGGTGCTGCCCAGAAATTTCTTAACTGAATCACAGAATTATAGAATCAACCAGGTTGGAAGAGACCTGTGTCCAGTTCTGGGCCCCTCAATTTAAGAAGGACATTGAGATGCTTGAAAGTGTCCAGAGAAGGAGAACGAGCCGGGTGAGAGGCCTCGAGCACAGCCCTGTGAGGAGAGGCTGAGGGAGCTGGGGGTGTGCAGCCTGCAGCAGAGGAGGCTCAGGGCAGACCTTATTGCTGTCTACAACTACCTGAGGGGTGGTTGTAGCCAGGAGGAGGTTGCTCTCTTCTCTCAGGCAGCCAGCACCAGAACAAGAGGACACAGCCTCATGCTGCGCCAGGGGAAATTTAGGCTCAAGGTGAGGAGAAAGTTCTTCAGTGAGAGAGTCATTGGCTACTGGAATGGGCTGCCCAGGGAGGTGGTGGAGTCGCCGTCCCTGGAGCTGTTCGAGGCAGGATTGGACGTGGCACTTGGTGCCATGGTCTGGCCTTGAGCTCTGTGGTAACAGGTTGGACTTGATGATCTGTGAGGTCTCTTCCAACTTTGGTGATACTGTGAGACTGTGACCTCCAAGCTCATCTAGTCCAACCTATCACCCAGCCCTATCCAGTCATCTAGACCATGGCACTAAATGCCTCATCCAGTCTTTTCTTGATCACCTCTAGGGATGGTGACTCCACCACCTCCCTGGGCAGCCCATTCCAGTGCCAAATCACTCTCTCTGTGAAGAACTTTCTCCTAACATTCATATTGGTCTGCATTGGAATAAGTTACCCAAGTGGAGTCTCTATCCCTGAAGGTGTTAAAGAAATGTGTGGACACGGCACTTTGGGATGTGGTTTAATGGCCATGGTGGTGTTAGGTCAGTGGTTGAATTCCATGACCTTGGAGGGTCTTTTCCAACCAAAACAATTTTATGATTCTGTGATGTTTCTCAGTGCTCCACAACACAGCACCTTGTCCTAGAAATATGACAGAGCTCTCAAAATACAGTGGGAGCTGGGAAACCTTTTAGATCCAGAGCTCCTCCTGTGGTGTGGCACTCTTTGGAATACAAAGAACACAGCCCTCAGTGAGCTTGAAAGGTCCCTTCCAACTCAAACCATTCTGTGGAGGTGTGAATGAGGCACTTAGTGCCATGGTCTAGTTGATTGGCTAGGGCTGGGTGCTAGGTTGGACTGGATGAGCTTGGAGGTCTCTTCCAACCTGCTTGATTTTGTGATTCTATGAATCTCTAATTATCTCTCATAAAACATTTTCCATAAATTCTCTTTGTGTTCAAACCCAAAGGAGTTACTCTTCATTTTGGCTTTGCTGTAGTAGTGTTGCCCCTAGTTGTGCCTGAGAAGTGCTGGTGCTAAGTGGTGGATGGGGCAAAGATTTTTAAGAAGGCAGAGGTTTGAATTTGCATTGACCTCATCTCCGTCCGCAAACGAATCAACAGATGCAAATGAAGCAGGGGAAAATGAACCACCAAATTTGTATGCTCAACTGCTTCAGTTGTGTGCCTAGTCTGGCCAAAAAAAAAAAAGGAGGGAGAGAAAAAATCTGAAGCCTAATGAGTAGAAGTGTGGCTGCTAATGACCTTTACCTACTGTTATAATTTTGATGTAGAACAACTAAATTCCTGAAGATGTTTAATCAGCAAAGTAGAATTTTGATGAAACCACATGTCACAGTCCCATTACTGTGGCAGAAGTGAATTGTAATTCAGAGCAAGATTCTTGATTCAGAATGATTAACACCAGTGATCTGTCACCTTTTCACATCCTTCACAAAGCCTAATGCAGGATAGAAGCACCATGTGCTCAGAGCCCAGACCCAGATGTGTCCTGGGCTGATCCCCAGCAGCATGGGCAGCAGGGGGATGGAGGGAATTCTGCCCCTCTGCACTGCTCTGCCGAGACCCCACCAGACTGGGGCCAGCTCTGGAGTCCTCAGTTCAGGACAGATATGGACCTGCTAATAGCAGGGCCAGAGGAGGCCACAACAGTAATGGAAGGGCAGGCTGAGATAATTGTGGTTTCTGAGCGTGGAGAAGAGAAGGCTTCAGGGAGCCCTTCTGGTGGCCTTTCAGTGCTTAGAGGAGTCTCTGAGAAAGATGAAGTCAATCTTTTTAGCAGATTTGAGAGAGGAGAAGGGATGATGGCTTAAATTAAAAGAGGGAGCAATTAGGCTTGATAGAGGGAAGACTTTCTGTACACTGAGGATGGTATCACACCAGCACAGTTTCCCAGAGAAGTGGTAGATGCTTCATTCCTGGAACCATTCCACCTCGGCTCTTTTGGGGCTCAGAGCAGCTTGATCTAGTTGCAGACATCCCTACCAACTGCAGGGCAGTTGGAGTAGATGATCTTAGAATCCTTTCCAACCCAAATCATCCTATGATTCTGTGATAAGCATCCTTCACTGGTAACTCTTAACTCTCCACCCATTCAGACAGGAAATTCATAGAATCAGTCAGGATTTGAAGGGACCACAAGGATCAGCTAGTTCCAACCCCCTGCCATGGGCAGGGACACCCTACCCTAGATCAGCCTGGCCACAGCCTCATCCAGCCTGATGTAATTTGAGTAAGAAAGCATGAGATAAAAGGTGAATTAAAACATCAGGTATATATTTTATATTTTTAGCCTAGATGAAGAGATTTAAAATGCTTTGGGGTTTGTGTGTGTGTGTGTGTGTGCTTTTTTGTTTAGTTGGTTTTGTTTGGTCATTTTTTTCTGCAGAAGCACATACACATGCATGAGTCTTGGGCTGGGACTCATTGCAGTCTCTCAGATCACAGCCCAGGATTTCCCCTAGCCCTTGACATTCATTAAGTGATTGTTCTCATATATACGTTGCCAAAAAAGAAAGAGTAAAAGACCCTCAGCAAGTTGGCAGATGACACCAAGCTGTGTGGCACAGTCAGTTTGCTAGAGGGCAGGGTTCCATCCAGAGGGACCTGGACAGGCTNCCTGTACAGGCTGCAGAGGTGTGCCCAGACCAACCTCATGACATTCAACAAGGCCAAGTGTAAGGTCCTGCACCTGGGTCAGCACAATTCCAAGCACAGCTCCAGGCTGGGTGGGGAATGGCTGAGAGCAGCCCTGAGGAAAAGGCCCTGGGGCTCTGAGATGACGAAAAGCTCAATATGAGGCTTCAGTGTGGGTGCGGCCCAGACAGCAACCCTGTGCTGGGC
>WAAF01009285.1:9626-32097 GCA_013400475.1 Tricholaema leucomelas | reverse complement strand
TCCCCCTGGAGGGTTAACCCTGTACACCTTCAAAAACGCAACTGCTAACTGGAGCGAAGTACTACGGGGCCTGAAGTTCAGCTTGCCACATGCGAGGCTTCCTTTTTGGGTCGCTGCTTCTGAGTTCCAGGTTCTTTTCTGCAGATGGGTGGGAGTCAGGCAGCTCCTGGTTTGGGTTGTCTGTTTTATGATGGTGTTTCACCCTGAGTATGTCACCACACTTCTTCATCAAATGGGCTAAGCTCAGGTAATCATGCATAGTATTAGTAGATTAATTAGATTATTAGCTAAGTTAATTATGTACTGTGCTTATAGTATCTTATGTGCTACATTAAGAGCTTACCTCTTTATCTCAGCCCTGATTTTTGTGTGTTACTCTGCCCCTCACTATTGTGTTGGGGTGGAGCAGACTGTTTAAGCCCTTGTGCTAAACCGTTGCAGTGCAGAGACATCTCCAAGTAAAAAGTGGAGTGTGGAAAAGATGGATTCAGTTGACCCCCTCACCATGTCAAATTGAAGGGGAAAACAAAAGCAACCCAGCACCCTGCTAGTGTCACGTGAGTTCCTTAAAACCTCTCCTAAGTAGATTCCCTGCTGCCTCTTAGGGATCCTTACCACACTTTTCCCTTAATGAAGGCTTACTAAATTTATCTCCCTCTTCTCTGTCAAACCAAGAATTCCTGTGAATCTCATCAAAACTCATGATTTGAGACTTTTTACTCTTGTGCTATCTGCATTTTAGACTTGCTGATAGATTGAAAATATTTGGAGCAGGTAGGCAAAACCAGACAAATGCAGCTAGGTTGCACAATTGCTATTTCCATGTTAAAAACCCCTTTGATTTCCTTCTTACTCCTTTGAGGTCTAAGTCAAGGCACAGCTGTTTTTCAGGCACGTTGCTCAAGTGTGTGCTAAACTACTGAATCCTAACCCATTACTTGGATGTTTATGGCTACTCTACTATGATACAGAATCAGGAAACTCTCCAAACAAAGTTGTTTAGTCCAAAGTACCATTGTGGTATGGAGTGAGTGGGAGTGAAATAAACAACAATTTCTAGAGGAAGCCCCATCAGGGAATTTGCCAGCATCCCCAGGCAGCTTGGAAACCTCGATGAGGAATAACACAAATAGGTCACAAAAAGCCCCAAATTCTCTGTGTGGCTGCTTAAGCTTACTTTGAACACACAGTTCTCCATCCTGTATGGCAGATCATGAATCCAGTATCAACCACACCTCTTCATCTCTGCTCCCCCTGCCACTGCACTCTACTTTTTATCACAAAGTGGGGAAATGACCTCACTCTGATGCACTGCAGCTGGCACAGCAAGGGGGAGCTTGCAGAGAGGCATTCAGGTTTTTTTTTAATGTGCATCAGCTGGCTTTTTGTGTTTGATAAATGCTGTAACTTGAAGATCAAATTTTACAGATGGGAATTAGATGAGGAACAGCACGTAGCTAATTAAGGGAAAGCAATGTGAAATGAAAAGACAGTCAAGCATATGGAACAATGGCTTACATCTCACACAGGCACATTAATAATTAAGCATTTGAGCTACTGAACATGGAAATGCTTTGACTCTTGACACAGGATATTTGACTCTTCACATCTGCATCTCTTGAAGATTCACTGAACACGGTGGATTTCCTCATTTATACTGCAGCTACTTTTAGTAAAGACTGGCCATACAGGAAGGCCTTCTGTAAGAGCAGGACAGACCATGTTTCCAAACCACAACATCTGTATTCAGGGCTGCTCACCATTTGAGATGTCCAGGCCTGGATTCAGAAAGGCACCAAAACACGTGCACTGATGTAAATGTTTGCTTAAGTCAGACTGTTTTACCACAGCTTAAGGAGCTGCTTTCGGTGAAACTCCTTTTGTAGTGCTTTAGCTTAATCTCAGATCTGTGTTTTTGCCATTCTTGTCTAATTATCATTTCATTTAGATTTCATTAAAAAGAAAAAAGGCTTCCCATTCAGCTGACCCCTCAGTCAGCTGTTTTGTGACTCTTTAGTAGGGTTACAGGTGATGTATTCCACACACACTAACATTCCATAGCATACCTAACTCTTTTCTTTTTGTTAAGACATTCACTTCATACGCACTCAGCATGAAGAGGATATGGAAATGGAACCATTAAAAGGCTTAAGTCTTATTTGAGCTATGGAAGTTATTACAGGATCAAAATAAATCCCTGGGCTCTGATTCAATACTTGCTATAATCAAAAAGAGACAGTGGGATAATATTATAGGTCTAAGAGAAGTGGTGTAAAAAGCATGCTAGTAAGAGAAGAAACAAGAATAGATGTGACATTGTAGATCCACTTGCAGTGACTGGCATAGGTGGATACCCAAATCACAGAACCTTGGAGGTTGGAAGGAAGCCCCAGAGGTCATCAAGTCACCCCTCCTGCCAAGACAGGATCCCCTAGAGTAGTTCACACAGGAATGCATCCAGGCAGGTTTAGAAAGTCTCCAGAGAAGGAGACACCACAACCTCTCTGGGCAGCCTGCTCCAGGGCTCTGTCACCCTCACTGTAAAGAAGTTTCTCCTCATGTTGAGCTGAAACCTTCTCTGTCTCAGTCTGTAGCTGTTGCTCCTTGACTTATTGCTGCTGATCACCAAAAAGAGATTGGCCCCAGGCACTTGACACCCACCCCTCAGATATTTGTGCACATTGATCAGATCTCCTCTCAGCCTTCTCTTCTCCAGACTTAAACAGCCCCAGGGCTCTCAGTCTCTCTTTGTAGGGGAAATGCTCAAGTCCCCCAGACATCCTCGTGGCTCTCCCACGGACTCTTTCCATCAGGTCCCTGTCTTTCCTGAACTGGGGAGACCAAAATTTGGCACTGTATTGCAGGTGTGGTCTGCCTAGGGCAGAATAGAGAGGGAGAAGAATCTCATTAGATGTGATGGACACATTTTTCCTAATGCACCCCAGGAAGCCACTGGCTCTCTTGGCCACAAGGGCACATTGCTGTCCCATGCAGGACTTACTGCCAACCAGCACTCCATGGTCTTTCAGAGCAAAAGATGAAATGCCAAATTAGACATTGTCAGGAGGGTATGGCTCTAAACAGAGAAAATCTTAAAAATAGCAGAAGAGAAAACCCCCTTCTGATAAGGACTACATCCTTATGATCTATGATCAACTGGCAAGCGAAGGATAAAGCAGGAAGAGAGGTGGTAGTGATGTCCTTGGAGGCTTTTGGAAAGCAGCTGATGAAAAAGGAGCCCATTGTATATTTAATCTCATTCTGAGATTAAATATATGAAACGTAACTGTGGATTATGTAGACTTGTTGCTTTCAAGTACTGCTGTCTCCCCTGTTAAACAAATAATCTCTACCTACAGAATTACTTCACCATATGCTCAGGCTCCTTATCAAAGTCAGGTGGTGGAGAGCAGTTCAGGAGTATGAGTATTCCTGAGCTGCTGGATTGCATCTATTATGGTCTCTCTGGAGACATCTGAGTGTGAACAAGCAGAATGTTGTAACAGCTTAATTTGCCAGTGTCATGCATCACATGTAAGAGTAATTGCTCTACAAGTATCTGAAGTAACTGGAGAGATACGTGCCTAATGAAAAGCTGTTATGGTTGGGAAATAATGCCCACGGAGGTGACCAGCTCGCTTCCAAGATGAGATCAGATCTTGTGACTATTCTTGAGCAGGAAAAGAGTTACAGGCCACAGCATCTGATATCAAGCCAGCATCTTCCCTCTGTTCCTTCTCTTTGCCAAGAAGTAGACTAATAAAAGAAGGCAAAGAACAGAACTAGCTGTGAAAGTGGAAATTTTGGTTTAAGTTGACATTTTAGATCTTGTTTCCATTCCAAACTGCTGCAACCAAGAAGAAAACTGTTACCTCTTTCCCATGCTCCATGACATGGAAAATCTGGGAAAAAAAAAAAAAAGGGATATTCTGATATGATTATGGATTTGGTTCTGTCTGATATGATTATGGATTTGGTTTTGATACAAATATGTGTTGCCAGAAGAGAAGAGTCAAGCATTTTTACCATATCAAAATAGAATGCCTCAAGAACATCAAGTACAGAATTACAGAATCAGAGAAACATTCAGGTTGGAAAAGCCCCTCAGGATCACCAAGTCCAACCTATAATCCTACCCTACAAGATTCACCTTAAACCATACCCTTAAGCACCATGTCCAAATGACCCTTAAACATATCCAGGGTTGGTGAAGTAGGTAATTTCCCCCCCCTGTAGCTTGTTTGCCATTAAATTTCAGGATAAGCTGTCCCACTTCCATGAAATGCACCAATTTGGATGACTCTTACTTGCTGATGAAAAACTTTCTGTCACAATTACTTGAAATAGTAATCTCACAGGAAAATCCTGATGTAGAGACACCGTGTTTTGATCATCTGAGTGATAAAGATGGATTCTCAGCTTCATGGGTGTCTTCTGTCTGCTGAAGAAACCTTATAATGTAGAGCAGTACATCCTGGAGATAGGAGCTGCAGGATCTTTACCCCATCGTGCCTATCTGCAGGAATCAGAGTGCAGAATCTGGTGAGCCAAGAGCTTGGTCAGAGAACAGGAAACAGAGAAAGGGTTTGAGTTACACAGGTAATGACAGTAAAAATGGGACAGTACAAACAAAAAATCATTATCTTAGGATCACAGCACCACACAAGACCACAGGATGTTAGGGTTTGGAAGGGACCCAAAGAGATCATCAAGTCCAAACCCCTGCCAGAGCAGGACCACACAATCTAGCTCAGGTTACACAGGAATGCATCCAGACAGGCCTTGAAAGTCTTCAGAGAAGCAGATTCCATAACCTCTCTGGGCAGCCTGTTCTAGTGCTCGTGACCCTTACACTAAAGAAGTTCCCTGTTGCTTTGAAGTGGAACCTCCTGTGCTGCAGCTTCCATCCATTGCTCCTTGTCCTATCATAGGGAACAAGTGATCAGAGTCTGTCCTTCCCTTCCTGGCCCCCAGCCCTCAGATATTTATAAACATTTATTAAATGCCTTCTCAGTCTTCTCCAGACTAAAAAGCCCCAGGTCCCTCAGCCTCTCCTCACAAGGCAGTGTTCCAGTCATCATCCTAGTAGCCCTCCTCTGTACTCTCTCAAGCAGACCCCTGTCCCTCTTAAACAGGAGCTAGAAAGATGTAAAGCTTAGCAAGTTAATAAGCTAGGCATGGACACCTGTGTTTGGAGATAGTCAAATATGCATACCTCTGCCTGCATGTCATGGAGACAGGACAATCAAGATGTGTTTGTTTCCACAAGCAGCTAAAATTTGGTCTTGTGACAACTGCAGCAAACATTCACCCAGGAAGGCAATCTTCAGGAAAAATGAAATTACTTTCCACCTCCGCTTCCCACCTTAGCCAGATGAAGCAGAAATGGTTGAAAAGTCCTTCCATAGTTCTGACTTAAGGAAAAAAAGCTATGATGTAGATGTTCTTCTGAAGTATACACACACACACATATATATAATTCCATTGGAAAATATATAGCTTACTTAAAATCTGCTATGAGTTGAGTGGAACAACAAGAAACAAGGGGATAGTTTTGAAGAGACAAAAGTGCTTGAATTTTGGAGTGTTTTGACAGCCAGAATGAACAGCTGAAAAGCAGGCAAAAACTTGCTGTAGATTTGCATTTGATGCCTGAACCCTGTGGTGAGAATGGTACTGTTGGGATCTTTCTTGACTGATAAGTCAGGATACCATGTAGATAGGAGGTACCCAAATGAGACTCACATGAGTTTTGGTTTTATTCTTGAGGTTTCATCATGTAGGAGTTGCTTGGAAACCGGGGTAGGGAAGAGATGCTGAATCTGGGACTAGGAGTATCTCAGTGGGGTTTGTGCTGTGGTGATTCTGTGCCTTGTTCTTCTGAAGAAGCAAGACATATGAAACAGTTGATATTAGTGTCATGTTTCACTGCCTGTTATGTCTCGATTTTCTGTAGCAGATCTATAGTCTGGAAAACGTGGGAGTAGTCTAGGGGCAGGACCACGGGTACCTTTAGTCAGTCAGTTGGTTCTAGGGAACTGACCAGCAGCTCTAAATAGGTCAATGAGTAGCTGAAGGGTCTTTCAAGCTCTCATCCTTGATGTGCCTATTGTTTCACCTAGCTTATGATGACACCACTTTTCTCTCTGCACAAGGGAGGGCATTTAGCATTGCAAAGCTTATGAGAAGTCTATGGACAGACAGGATGGCATTTCTCAGAAACTCCACTTGGCTGTGCTAACCCTTTGCTGCTGCAGGAGTCCCTTAATGTTCCAGGGTTGCCAAAGCAGAGAGGAGAAGCCTCTATTATTTTAACTATTACCACAGATTTCTGTGATCCTTATGTTGTTCCCTCCCAAACTCCAGGATGTAAAAGCAAGGTGTGCACCTGGAGGTTTAGTGGTGTGGGATGGGCACACTGTCCTTCTCTCCAAGAGTAATCACATCGCAAAGGAAAAATGTGAAGCGTTGTCTGTCAGACCCAGATTACAAACCCTGCTCAAGACTAAATGGGCACTTGGGGAGGCAGCACAGACTTGGAAATAATGTATTAAGTGCACAGAAACCCGGGTGCACCTGTCCAGCAGACTTCCAGGTTAACTTCCTGGGCACAGCCACCTAGGCTGAGCTACTGCTACAGTATGCACGGGAAACAGAGCTTCAAAAAGACAGCAGTATGTCCTTGGGTTTGGAAAAGCTAGGGCTGAACTGAGAGTTAGAACACTTCCTCATCCCTCTTGGTATTGAGTTTTGCTTACAGAAGTTTGTTAGTAGTAGTATGTAGGTAGTTGCAGTCCGCATGGCTGCCCCGAGAGGAACAGGTTTTGCCTTACTATGCCTGCTAGCCCTGCATGCCGTTCCCCGCAGTGGCAGGTGAGGCGGCGGTGCATCCTTGGCCTTCGGATGTCTCCCAACGGGCCATGCCAGCGCCTCCACAGGATGCCTGAACGCCGCTACCCTTACCTCCAGGATCCCACTTCTTCCAGCACGTTTCTGCGCCCCCCCTGCCCCTCTACCCCTATATCGGCTGCTCTGAGGGCTGCTGTGCCTTTTCTCCAGCTGGCGACAGAAAGGCAGATCAGCAGCAGAGCTCATCCCCTCCCAACCAACTCCAAGCCGGCTGCCGGCATCCTTATAGGTGGGTACCGGTGTGCAAGGGAGCATTGCTCTGCTTTGCCACGTAGCGCTCGCACCGCACGCATCTCCTTCCTCCTCACCTGCAGATGCTGTTCGGAATCCTGGCTGTGCTCTTACCCTTCAACAGGCAACCGCAGGGAGGGGACTTGTCCCCACCTCCAGCCTCGCTCTGGATGCTGCAAACACTTCTGGAGAGCGAGAGAACTGAGCCGCACAGCCAGCGACTCTTCTCCGGCCACGGTAACATCCGAGGCGAAGGAGGAACGAGGAGAAGGCTTTGTTCCCTCCCCATCTTCTTGCTTGCCTCTCTAAGTCTTTCTAAGACCTAGGGAATGAGAGGATATCTGCGAGAAGGGAGCAGAAGAGAGGACGCGGATCACTGTCCCGCCCTCCCTCTTTGGCAGGATTCGCAGATTTCCCCTGGCACACATACACACTGACTCCCGAGGAGATGCGAGGAAGAAATCCCAAAATAAACCAGGGGGCTGACAGCTTCCCCCACGATAAAGCGCGAGGACGCCTGGCTGCTGCAGACGAGCGGGAATGGGGCTCGAAGCCCCTCCGCGGAGTTGGAGAGCGATGGGGCGGCCTCCGCGGCGAGCACCGAGGGGCGCAGGCGGCGCAAGGAAGGGGCGGGGGAGCCGGGAGGAGGGGGCGGGAGAGAGCCGAGCTCCCGCAACGAGGGGAGGAGGAAGGAGGGAACCGTGTCGGTGGGATGGTCCGGAAATCCTGTGATAAAAAGAGGGGCGCGGGGGGAAAGTAGGGAGGATTGTACTCGTTCCCTCCTACCTTGCGCCTGCCCCGGGAGCCCTCAGACGCACGGGCGCCGGCAGCAGCCTCTTGGAGACGAGAGAAGCCGCCGCAGGCACCTGCCGCTAGCACAGCTCAGCGGGGTACGGCACAGCACCCGCCGCCGGGCGAGGTATCGGCGCCGGGGCGGGCGGGCAGTGCCGTGCCGGGACGGCCGGCGTGCGGAAAGACAGTGCGGAGAGGCGGGATACGGGAAGGCAGGGTGGGGAAAGCCCTCTTGCTCCCAGCTGCTGGCGTGTCGCGCAGTCCTACGGGTCTGTGACCCGTTACCGGAGCCCACTGCGGGCCGGGGGTGGCAGTGCGCCCCGGAGCGGAGCCCGCTGCTCCCCGCGGCCGGGGCCGGCAGAGGGAAGCAGAAGTCTGCGCGGCGTGTCTGCTGTGCTGCACCTGGGGCCCGGCCGTCCCCCGACCTTGAGCCGTCCTGGCTTCTTCAGAAGAGGTGCAACTCTCGCTCGCGTTGCGCTGGGGGTATTCTGGTTGAGGTTTCTGAGGGTATCTGCACCTTATCTGTGCTCTCTATCCCGCCGCCCCGGCTGCATCTGCACCCGTCGCCCGGCATCCTCCACTTGTCTTCCTAGGCACTTGCAGAGCGCTTCACTTTCAAATATCCCTTCGACCTTCCCTGGCGGAGCAGCAGCTCCGGAGCTGGTCCTCTGAAAACCTGAGAGGTGAAAGGCAGGCGGAGAAACGTGAAAGTTCAAAGGCTTAACTCCTTCCTGCCTGTCTGCAGAAGACAAGCCGGGAGGAGCACTGCATTGCTTCTGCAGGCTCGGTCTTGGCCACCTGCCCTGCCTAGGAGAACTACAGTGACTCTTTACCACCTCCTGCCCATTCTCAGCCTGCCATCAGACATCTCTGCTTTCCAACTGCCTTGTCCTGCAAAGCCAGCATCTGCGGGGATGAGGGGCTGGAAAACTCACATGCACTTCTTTGCAAGGGGGGAAAAAAGGGTGGAGAGAGCTGAGAAAGATCTGTCTTTTTCTCCTTTTAGATACACCATTCCTCTTTCGTTTGTGCCTCTTTGCAGGCTGCCCTCCAAGGATTCCTGGTCTCTGTGCATGTGAGGTGTGGCGGTGGGCAGCACCCCTAAGTCATCACCATGGATTTTGTTATGAAACAAGCTCTAGGAGGTAAGTACAGTTGTCACAAGGGACCTTGCACATCCCACACATTCCTCCCCCTTTGCACCTGGCAAGAGACAGGATGAATTGCTATGAGCCTCTGGCAGGGTCTGCGTCTGGAGGAGCTGTGTGGAGACCCAGAAGAGGATATTGTCACTATGGTTAATGACCTTGGAGCCAAATGTTTGCAGTCTGAGCTGGAGAGGGCAGCAACAAGCACAGACCAAAGCCCCATGTCAGGGAAGGGAACTCTCCCACAAAGGGTGCAGGGCCTGGGTCATACCTAGTCAGGCACCCCACCAGATAACTGCATATCCTGCTATAGAGTGCACCACTCTTTGCTTTGTGCCGTGTCACTGAGGCAGGTGTTACAAAGACTGCAGACAGATCTAGCCAGAGTAAACCCAAAGAAAGAGTAGCATTTTGTTTATATCCATGAGGCTCCTTTTTGTCAGTATCTTGGCTGAAAAAAAAAAAAAAAAAGCTGTTGCAGAAACTTCTGTAGCTGCTATTTATAGAGTTCATTTTAAGAAGAATATCACCACAATAAGCAGGGAAACAGTAATGAAGTACACCTCCTAGACCCTACATGGATTTGAGGCCAACCTTTGATGATATAGTTTCAGTACAGTTACTTCCATGTGTGATGAATTGTTCCAGCCTAATAGTTGGAAATATGAAAGGCAGTGTTGTGGGAGAGAGAAAGTGAAAACAATGCGGAAGTATTTGTGAATGAGATTCCTTTGTTCTGTTGCAGTTATGCTGCCTTGCTGGGCTGCTTGGTCTGAACACCTAGATAAAAAAGGGCTGTGATGATACTGAGTGCTGGCTGCTCTTAGGAACTGGAGTGGTTGGCTTTAGGGAAAGTCATTGAGGTGGTACTGAGCATCCTTTTCTGTGTGGTGTATTATGCGTGCATTTTCAATTCATTTTCCTTTGGAGAAACTGTAGAGTCATAGCACCGTGGGGATGTTTCATGCAGGGTGCTACTGATGTCATATGCAGCTTCAGCATTTACTGCATGAATCTCTCCCATGCCACAGAAAAAAAACTGTTTCTGTCTTTGAAGGCAAAGGAACTTCCCCCTTCCCCCCCACCTCACCATAGGACTAAAATTCTCACAGTTAAGAACAGAGCAAGAAACCCAAGTTTTAGCTGGGGTATTTTGAATGGGAATATGAAATTGAAGAAGAAGAAAGGGTCTAATCTGATTGCAGAAAACAGCAAGATCTGAAGATAACCTATGAAAGAGGATAACAGTTGGTATGGTAGCAGTGTTACATTTCTTTGCTCTTCAGCACCTCTTTTGAAGGGGAAATAATTTGTAGAAGAGCAGATTTTGCACCGTTTGCTACAGTGTGAATGAGATTGCTTGCACAGAAGTGAACATGCATACCTGACAGCCACTGCAGCTGGAGATCCATGAATCTGATAAAGGGAAATAACTGCTTAGGGACTGCAGTTAGAGGCAGGGAGAGGAGGGTTGCAGCAAAGGAGTAACAACTGAGATCCATTCCTTTTCTTGTGGCTTAGTGACTAACTTGAGCTGGAAGCAGTGTCTGCCCGTCGTTATCAGCATTTACTGTGGGCAAGCATTCCTTCTAATATCACATTGCATGCAAGGGTCAAGATTTGCATTGTAAGAGGAGCTGGCTTTGGGTGAAGGCTGAGTTTCTGATGTCTGTCAAGATGCTGTCCATGGTGCTAGATCCTCTGCCAGACGGCTTAATATGTTTCCAGAATGTGCCTGGAACTTGCCCACTTACTAAATAAAGGAGAAGCCTTTGTGGAGTCGTAAAATCCAGGAAATGTTAATCCATTATGCAGAGAACCCCACTTTCCTTAGCTGCTCCTGGTAATACCTCTTCTCCGGGCTCTTCATCAGCTTTGTTGCCTTTCTCTGGACCCAATCCAGCATCAAATTGCTTTGTTGTAGTGAGGGTCCCAAAACCGAACTCATGGTGTGGCCTCACCAGTGCTGAATACAGGGAAGCAATTGCTTCCCTAGTCTTGCTTGTCACACCATTCCTGATCCAGGCCAGAATGCTCTTGGCCGCCTGGGCACACTGCTGGCTCACATTCAGCACCCTCAGATCTTTCTCTGCTGGGCTTCTTACCAGCTGCTCTTCTTCAGGTCTGCAACCCAGAGTGTGGCACTTCTGAATCTCACACCACTGGCCTCAGCCCATCGATCCAGCTTGTTCAGGTCCCTCTCTAGAGACTTCCAACCCTCATGCAGATCAACAGTGCCTACGAGCTTGGTGTCACCAGCACACTTACAAGAGTGTATCCAACCCTGCTTATCCAAATCATTGATAAAGTTATTAAAGAGATCTGACCCCATTACTGAGCCTTGGGGAACACCACTTGTGACCAGCCACCAGATGGATTTAACTCCATTCACTCCATTATTTGGGTCTGGCCACCCAGCCACTTTTTTTTCCCCAGGGATAGGTTCACCCATCCAAGCTGTGAGCAACCACTTTCTCCAGGAGGATGCTGCAGGAGACAGAGTCAAATGCTGTACTCAATTCCATGTAAACAACATCCACAGCCTTTCCCTCAGTCGCTGGGTGGGTCACTTTGTTATAGGAGATCAGATTTTCTCATCAGGACCTGCCCTTCATGAGCCCATGATGACTGTGCCTGATTTCCTGGTTGCCCTGCATATGTTGCCTAATGGCATTCAAGATCATCTGCTCCATGACCTTCCTTGGCACTGAGGTATGACTGACAGGCTGACAGGTCTGTTGTCCCCCGAGTCCCCCTCCTGGTTCTTGTAGACAGGCATCATATTTGCCAGTCTCCAGTAGATGGGACCTCCTCAGTCCGCCAAAACTGCTGGCAAATGATGGAAAGTGGCTTGATGAGCACTGCTGTCAATTCTCTTCAGTACCTTCAGTATATGACACTTAGCTTCATAGATTTCTGTGTGTCTGAGTAGTGCAGCAGGTTGCTAGTCATCTGCTCTTGATCATGGGCTCATCATTCTGCTCCTCTTCCCTATTCTTCAGGTCAGAGTGCTGGGTAGTCAGTGAACAAATGAGTCAAATAAAGTCTTCAGTACCTCAGCCTTTTCCTTGTCCTTGACCACTATGTTCCCCCCTTGTGATGCTTTGGGTGTCCCCCGTCCCCCCACACTTTGGAAATCACCCAGACTAGACTCAGTGGCTCTGGAAATTTGAATGAAGCTTATATTTACAGCTGGCACAATGTACAAGCAGATATTTACAGTATATGCAGTTATAGACAGAAATATACAAGGTAAAAGGTAATACAGACACACAACTCCCCTCCCAGAAACCTGAGTCCCCAGCAGGGGCTCCCAATCGCCCTTCCACCTTCTCCCACCCCTCTCAACCTTACCCCAGTGCCAAGGAAGAATGGAGGGTGGGCCGGGGGGTTAGGAAGCAAAGTGGATTAATCAGAGAGATGTCAGAGAGGCTAGAGAGAAGTGCAGCTCAGGCAATGCCCCAAGAAGAAGAAGTGCAACTCCCTTATCCCTGTTTGGATTCTTGGTCCTATACATCTCAGCAAGCCTGTGAGTGAAGCAGACATCAACCTTGTTTGTCTTTCACAGCCTGTAATCTAATTCTTCTCACCAAAACATTGTAGCTAGCTTCAAACTAGCACACCCCTACATCCAATAATGGATAGAGTCTCCTTAGGCCGCCTTTTGTTGCTAACACATTTGTAGAAGCATTTCTTGTTTGCCTGAGCAGCTGAAGCCAAACGAACTTCTGGCTGGTCTTTAGGCCTTCTAGTTTTCTCCTTGCATAGCCTCACAACAACTTTCTAGGTCTCCTGAGTGGCCTGCCCCTTCTTTCAGTGACCCCCAAACTCTTTATTTTTACCCCTGAGGCGCAACAAAATATATCTGTCCAGCCAAGATGGCCTTCTTCATCCCTGCCATCACGTAGCTCATGGGGATGGCTTGCTCTTGCGCCTTTAAGATTTCCTTCATTTGGAATTTTCAGCCTTCCTGGACTACTTGGCCCCCAAGGGGCTCTGCCAGCCCATCTCCAGAACAGGCCATAGGAGTCTAGGGTGGCAGTTCCACTGACTCCCTTCTTTACTTCCTCAGCAAGTGAGAACTCCTGTTAATAAGTCCAGGGTGGTCCCCAACTATTATGTCACCCCCAAGCCCTTCTCTGTTCACAAACAGCTGTGTCTGTAAGTCACCCTTCACATGCTAACTTCTAAGACTGCTGCCTCTCTGCTGTGTTGTACTTCCTTGTAATCACAGAACGCCTTGGCTTGGAAGGGACCTTAATGATCACCTAGTCCCAGCCTCCTGCCGTGAGCAGGGACACCTCCCACCAGGCCAGACTGCTCAAAGCCCTGTCCAACCTGGCCTTGATCACTATTTCCCACTGCTCCAAACCTCCCCTCCCGGCTAACAGTGCTACATCACCCTTTGCATTTGTCACTGGGCATTCAACCACACTCCAGCAGCTGCTAAACTTGATAAAAAGCAAGCAACAGAGAATTCCTTCTGTTAACTGAAGCCCAGGTTTGAGCAGATCCAGATATACAAACTGGAATTCCAGCTTCTTCCATCATCTAAATCTGACAACAGAGAAACTCCAGGAGTCTTTCCTTTGATTTCAACCCATCTCTCCTGGGCTTCTGAAGAGCTGCCACTAAATACAAAGGTAATCTGGTTTTAGTTGTGCTGTTCATGAACCTTGGTGAGATTTTCAACATCCTTCATGTGGTTGATAGATAAGAGCTTTGTGCTTGGTTTCTTTGCTTCTTACTCTAAGGATTACATTTAGCTTACAGGAAAACTAACATTGCAGCTTACAGCAAAATCCAGCAGAAGAACAAGGCAAGTGATTATGAGACTTCTTCCAGGTGCCTACAGAATATTTTATCTGTCTTCTCATCCTGTCTAGGCAGCCTGTAATGAACTCCCACCATGCTGTCTGTCTTGTTCACCTTACCTCTGATTTTTTATCTCAATCATCACCATAATTAAGCTCAAGACAATCAATGACCCTGACATACAGGGCTGACCCTCTGCCTCTCTTTCCATGCCTACGGTCACAGGCTGAGAACTATATCAAGCACCTATCTCTTCTGAAGTGTTTGTAGCTGTTGATTATGGCACTTCAGTCATGTAAGACATCCCACCACGTTTCTGTGATTGCCACTAAACCGTAGTGTTCTTGATGCATGACGACATCCAGCTCCTCCTATTGGTTGTCCCTGCTGTGTGTGTGGTCTAACAGTCCCACCACCTCCTGCAGGAAGATGTCCTAACCCCTACCTGTCTCTTCTTAGGTTTTCTTGTGGTTACTAACCCATAAACAACTCTTTTGTTGCTGTGTGGGTCTCCACTCCCTACCTCCAGGGAAATAGCAGAAGAGCTCTCTAGCACACCATCCTTCAAACTTTGGTGTGCTGTCCTCAGGTTTATTTCTAGCAAGTCTGGTCTTGTGCCTTTCCCCCTTCTAATCCAGTTTAAAGCTCTTTTAGTGAGCCCTGCTACCTCCTGTGCTAGGATCTCTTCTACCTTTTGCAGCTGGCATATTCTACCTCCAGGATCATCAAGCCCAGCTGCTATCCTCACACTACATCTGCACATTTTTTAACACTTCCAGGGATGGTGATTCCACCACTTCCCTGGGAAGCCTGCTCCAACACTTGAGCACCCTTTCAGTAAAGAAATTTTTCCTACTGTCCAGTCTAAACCTCTCGTGATGCAAATTGATGCCATTTATTCTCATCCTGTTGTTTGTAACCTGAGAGAAGAAACCAAGCCCTACCTCACTACAACCTTTCATCAGGTAGTTGTAGAGAAATGTTAAGGTCTCTCTCCAGCCTCCTCTTCTCCAGGCTAAACCAGCTCCATTCCCCCAGCTGCTCTTCATAAATCTTGTGCTCTAGATCCTTCATCAGCTTTGTTGTTTTCTTTGGATGAGCTCCAGCAACTCAATGTCTTTCTCGTAGTGGAGCCTCTTTAAAGGGAGTCTCCATCTTCTTTACAGAACATTGTGTTAAGTTCTCCCCTAAGCCTTCTTAAGACTGAACAAATCCCAGTGCTCTCAGCCTGTCCTCATATGGTAGGCTTCCCAGTCCTTTGATAATCTTTTTAGCCCTTCTCCTATCCCTACCCAATCTGTCCACAGTTTTGGTTGTGTTGTTGTTGGTCATGGAGGGTTTGTTGGTGTTGGTGGTGGCTGTTTGTTTGTTTTTGCTTTTCTTTCCCATAGAATCATTTAGGCTAGAAAAGACCTTCAAGGTAACTGAGCTGAATCATTAACCTAGCACTTCCAAGGTCAGCACTAAACCGTGTGCTTAAGTGTCACATATCAGTATCTTTTAAATACCTCCAGGGGTGGTGACCCCAAAACTTCCCTGGGCAGGCTGTTTCAGTGTTCTACAACACTTTTGGTGAAGAATTTTTTTCCAGTATCCATACATTTAAACGTAGCTGGTGCAACTTGAGGCCATTTCCTCTTGTCCTGTCACTTGCTACTTGGGAAAAGACACTGACTCTCACTAGCTACAACGTCCATTCGGGTAATTGGAGGGCGTGAGAAGGTCTCCTTTAGGCTTCCTTTTCTCAAGACTAAGGAACTTTATTTCCCAAGCCTTCTGCTCTAGATCCTTGAGCATCTTTATTGCTCTTCTTTGGATGCATTTCAGCATATCAGTGTCCCTCTTGTAGGGAAGGGCCTCAAAGTGAACATGTTATTTGAGATGCAACTTCACCAGTGCTGAGTGCAGGGGAGGCAATAGTTTCCTTATTTCTGCTGGCCATGCTGTTTCTGATGCAAGACATGACGCCATTGTCCTTCTTGGCCACCTGGGCACACTGCTGGCTCATTGTTTTTGATCAGCACCCTCAGGCCCTGGTGGCTGTCTGGGCAGCTTTCCAGCCACTCTTTCCCAGACATTGTATTATCTGGGGTTGGTGTAGGACAATCAAATTTATTTTGCTTTGGAGTCTTGCCAGTCAGAGGGGATGAAAGGATGAAGGTGATTTGAAAGGCAAGAGAGCTAAGTTAGTAAGCAAGGAAAGGTATTTATGCTCTTTATTTGTTTGGAAGTCTGTGTGACTAGGCGATCTAGAGTTTGTGAAGTAAGTTTGGCAGGTTACTGTGTTGCTGGAGTAGAATGTGTTCTCTGCCTGACTTGTTAAATGCCTGATTTGTTAATTGCTTGCAGAAACCTGCTGTGGTGAAAGGCTTTGCTGGTAGCGTTGGCAGCAGAGGCTTTGCCTGAAATGGGTCTTTGCAAATCCCTGACTTCTTCAAGGTGAAGTCTTTGACCCTTTCATTAGTGGTGGGGACTGTGGTCCAGGAAAAGCAGTACAAAAGCTTAGTTTATTTGGCCAATTTGCTTCTATGGGTTTTTATTGGTGGTGCTTGGTTTTGTGTGTGTGTGTGTGTGTGCTCCTCCAGACCTTTCAGCATCCTTTGTGAAAGTCACTCAGTTCCTTGTCTGGCGGAAGCCATAGAGGTGAAATGCAGTCACGATGCTGTTTAACTGTGTAGGAGAAGAATAAAGCAGCAAGAGGAAACCTAAGGCTTAAAATTTTAAGAGGCTTCAAATCGCTGCTGCTTCTTCCATGGAAGTGAGGGAGGCAGCAAAGGGATATTTTGTACCTGGGACTCGGCCACACCATCAGACACTGCCATAGGTGGGCAGCCAGCATGGTTTGGTAGCTCCATGTTCAGCTGGGGCAGGGTTAATTTTCTTTACAAGAAGCTGGGAGGGCCTAGAGCCAGCACAGGCAGCTGAAGCAGCCAATGGGATATTCAGTGCTATACTGACTTCATGCCTGCTATATAAGGGGAGGGGGGAATGGGCTGGCCAGGGCAGGCTGGGGTTTTTGTTGCCGGTTATTCAAGTGGGGTCACTGTATTTTGTACTGCTGGATTTACTTGTGACTTCATTTGTCTTACTCTTACCTCTGATGGCTTCTTTGTTCTCTCCGTTGTTCTATTAAACTGTCCTTGACTCAACCCCAGGGGTTTTTGTGTTCTCCCGATTTTTCTTCTCATCCCACCAGGGGGAGAGAAGTGGGTGGGTGGCTGTGTGAGGCTCAGCTGCTGTCTGGGTTTAAACTACAACACGGGGTCGCTTTGCTGTTCCTGTGACAGTTCACTAGATGAAGACAACTGTAGTGATTTCCATGACCGCATTGCGCATTAGGAGTGCTCTTTGCCCAGCTAGGTCAGAGCTATGAAGCGCTGTCATGACCAAGGTGTATGTCCTCCCAGGATAAAACTGGAAGTAGAGGAGCTGAAATGGTTCCTGGAGGAATTTACCCACAGTGTTTTTCATTGTCTGCTGGTCATTTATTCACAGATGTGTGTGAAAGCAGAGGATGTATTAACACCTGACTCTCGTGTCCTACTACACTGCCTCCTTTCCTCTGTCATTGCTGGTTTGGGCAAATAAGGAAACTGTACTGAAGTAGATCAGGAAGCTCTGATGACTGTTATCCCATTACTGGGGGGCTGGAAGGCCAGGGTTCCCAGGCATTTTTATATGGAAAAGGAGGAGAGGGTCCATGAGAAAGTTAGAAGGGATCCTTAGACAAAATCCTGGAGGGTGGAAGTGGGGGGGAAAGTGCTGATCTCTTTGGGATCCAGTGCCAGGGTGCATGGGGATGATGCAAAGCTGTATCAGAGGAGGTTCAGACTTGACAGCAGGAAGAACTTCTGTATTGGGAGAGTGGTCAAACATTGGAACAGACTTCCTACAGAGGTGGTTGATGGCCCAAGCCTGTCAAGTGTTAAACAGGCATTTGGACAATGCCCTTAGAATAGAATAGAATAGAATAGAACAGAATAGAATCAACCAGGTTGGAAGACACCTACAAGATCATCCACTCCAACCTTGCACCCAGCCCTAGCCAGTCAACCAGACCATGGCACTAAGTGCCTCATCCAGGCTTTGCTTCAACATCTCCAGGGACAGTGATTCCACCACCTCCCTGGGCAGCCCATTCCAATGCCAATCACTCTCTCTGCCAACAACTTCCTCCTAACATCCAGCCTAGACCTCTCCCAGCACAACTTGAGACTGTGTCCCCTTGTTCTGTTGCTGGTTGCCTGGCAGAAGAGACCAACCCCACCTGGCTNTGGCCACCTGGGCACACTGCTGGCTCATCTTCAGCTACTATCCACCAGTACTCCCAGATCCCTTTCTTCCTGGCTGCTCTCCAGACACTCTGTCCCCAGCCTGTAGCATTGCTTGGGGTTGTTGTGGCCAAAGTGCAGAACCTTGCACTTGGCCTTGTTAAATCTCATCCCATTGGCCTCTGCCCACCCATCCAGCCTGTCTAGGTCCCTCTGCAGGGCTCTCCTACCTTCCAACAGATCCACACCTGCTCCTAGCTTGGTGTCATCTGCAAACTTACTGATGCTGGACTCAATCCCCTCATCCAGATCATCATAAAGATGTTGAACAGGACTGGGCCCAGCACTGATCCTTGGGAAACCTTATTAATATGCTTTAACTTTTGGTCTGCCTAAGTGGCTGGGCAGCAGGACTAGATGATCATTGTAGGTCACTTCTACTGAACTCTCTCCTTCTCTTTTCCTCTACCCCTCACCCATTCCGTCCCATAAATTCATCAGCTAGTGAGAGTATAAGATGATTCCTACAACCTCAGTCCTTAGTATGGTTGTGCTGTTGATCTTCTGGATCCTTTTCCCTTTGTCTGATGCTTTCACAACATGCATATTGACAGTTTGAAGGTGAAGAGGTAGTGTTGGTATCTGTTAGATGCATTTTTTCACAAGGAATGGCAAAGGCATTTTCTTCAATAAATTGGATTAATTTGAATGCAGTCATATCTGTCCTGAGACAAGGACAGGAAAGAAAATACCATGTATGTGTCTCAGTGTTTCCTGAAAAAAAAAACCCAAAAAGAATCATAGGTGCTGTATCTGTCCAAAGCTGCTTATTCTATACCTGCCTTGGATCTTCCATATTCATTCGTTTTATGACAGCTTCTCCAGTGGCAACCTCTAGAGGCTTAGTTTGCTCTTTGGGAATTACCATTAAAACCAAGGAGCAGGAAATCATCCAGGGGAGGAGACTGATGACTGGGGAGGTGACGACAGTGAAGCAAATACAGTGAAGATCCAGATGACTGAAAGATCTGAACCAGGAAGAGGAGGACTGGTTGGATCCTTTCTTCTTGTGCCTTTCCTGAGAAACCTCCCTTTTCTTGTCAGCGTGCCTCTGATGGGACTGTTGTTGTTAGAATCATACAAATGATTTCACCTGTGTCTGCTGGAATCTTATTTACCTTGGCCTCATTTGTAAGCAGCACTGAGATCAGAGCCTGATTATTTGGTATTCTTGAAGGATATTAGCAACCTTCAACCTGCTGATTGTAGAGAGATGCCACAAAGAGCTTAACAAAGGTTTCTCCCACTGAGTTATCTCCTTGCCAAGAGCCTACTTGGTGTGAATTGATGTGGATAAGCAGGAAATGTTCTGTCTCAGAGGGAAGAGAAGGAGAAATAAGAAGCTCTCACCTGCATTACAGAGTTTGTCTATCCTGCATAGTAGGACAAAAGATGCCTCCCTTTGATTCTCTCATATCAGATTCACTCTGATGTGGGTCAAGAACTGGCTGGAGGGCTGGGCCCAGAGAGTGGTGGTGAATGGTGCCACATGCAGTTGGCAGCTGTCACTAGTGGTGTGCCCCAGGGATCAGTGCTGGGCCCAGTCCTGTTCAACATCTTTATGATGATCTGGACGAGGGGATTGAGTCCAGTATCAGTAAGTTTGCAGATGACACCAAGCNAGTGTGGCCAGTAGGACAAGGGAGGTTATTCTGACCCTGTACTCAACACTGGCCAGGCCACACCTTGAGTCCTGTGTCCAGTTCTGGGCTCCTTGATTCAAGAGAGATGTTGAGGTGCTGGAATGTGTCCAGAGAAGGGCAACAAAGCTGGTGAGGGGCCTGGAACGCAAACCCTATGAGGAGAGGCTGAGGGAGCTGGGGTTGTTCAGCCTGGAGAAGAGGAGGCTCAGAGGTGGCCTCATTGCTGTCTACAACTACCTGAAGGGAGGCTGTAGCCAGGTGGGGTTGGTCTCTTCTGCCAGGCAACCAGCAACAGAACAAGGGGACACAGCCTCAAGTTGTGCCAGGGGAGGTCTAGGCTGGATGTTTGGAGGAAGTTGTTGTCAGAGAGAGTGATTGGCATTGGAATGGGCTGCCCAAGGAGGTGGTGGAGTCACTGTCCCTGGAGGTGTTGAAGCAAAGCCTGGATGAGGCACTTAGTGCCATGGTCTGGTTGACTGGGTAGGGTTGGGTGCTAGGTTGGAGTGGATGATCTTGGAGGTCTCTTCCAACCTGGCTGATGCTGTGATTCTCTGTCCATTTTGAAGGAAGTTCTGGGATGTTTTTCATTTTAACCTCTGTTGCTCTACACTCAGGTCTTTATAGCCTTTTTTTTTTTTTTCTGTAATCTTTCATAATTAAAATTGGTTCTCATAGAGGCAGAGAAAAGTGTTGGTTCCTTGCCAGCTGCATACTTTGCAGAAGTGGTTTGGCAGTTCTGAAATTTTGGCTTGTGCTGCATAGGAAACAGTATCTGCAGCAGCATATTTGGAGCCGGGCAGGACTCTAGTACATGATGCATTACAGTTATTGAGACCTTCCTAGTGAAATGGGACTCTGAAAATAGAAGCTGTTGGTTTGCCTTTGTGTTTGTCCTTGGAGGGAAAGTTCTGACTGTATTTCAGCTGTTGTGGAGACCTATTCACTTGCTTGTGTGCTGGCCAAAGGACAACTGGTGCATATGAGTGCTGGTGTGCACAGGATTAGAAATGAAGATAGAGCCATGAAATAAATCCACGAGGGCTAAGTGGTTTTGGTGACCTTGCTGAGCTGAGGGTGTGTGGACTGTGTTAGTGCTGAGGTAACTTGCAGGGCTCCAAAAAGCCTACCTAATGTCTGCAAAGATGCTCCATTCTCCAGTGAAGATAGGCACCCTGTCCTTACAGAGGTAATGTCAAGGCAGTCAGCATGGCTTTACCAAGGGTGACTTCCTGTGATGGAACCAACTACCTCAGTGGATGAGGGAAGAGCTATAGATGTCATCTATTGGGACTTCCATAAAGCCTCACAACATCCTTCTCTCTAAATTGGAGAGACACGGATTTGATGGATGGACTGTTCAGTGGTAATGAATTCATTGATCACAGGATGTTAAGGGTTGGAAGGGACCCAAAGAGATCATCAAGTCCAATCCTCCTGCCACAGCAGGACCATACAATCTAGCTCAGATCACACAAGAACACATCCAGACAGGCCTTGAAAGTCTCCAGAGAAGGGGACTCCACAACCTTTATGGGCAGCCTGTTCCTGTGCTCTGTGACCCTTACAATAAAGAAGGGTCCCTTACGGTAAAGAAGTTCCCCCTTGTGTTGAGCTGGAACCTCCTGTGCTGCAGCTTCCATCCATTTTTCCTTGTCCTATCCCAGGGAGCAAGTGAACAGAGCCTGTCCCCCCCATCCTGATCCCCAGCCCTCAGATATTTATAAACATTTATTTAATCCTCTCTCAGTCTTCTCTTTGTCCGTGGTTACACCCAGAGGGTAGTGGCCAACGGCTCAATGTCCAGATGGAAATTTGCAGCAGGTGGTTTCCCTCAGGGGCCATACTGAAACTGGTGCTGTTTAATGTCTTCAATGACATAGCACAATTGAGTGTGCACTCACGTGCAGCAAGTTTGCTGATGATGCCAAGCTGAATGCTGCAGCTGATGTACCAGAGGGACCTGGACAATCTAAGGCCATGTGAACCTCATGAAGTTCAACAAGGCAAAGTGCAAGAAGTCAGGTCCTGAGTCAGGTCCAGCCTTGGTAATACACAGCCTGGGAGATAATGTGATTGAGAGCAGCCTTGTGGGTAAGGCTTGTGAATACTGGTGTGTGAAATGCTGGACGTGAGTCAAACTGCGTGCTCACAGCTCAGGACAGTTGCATCCTGGGCTGCATCAAAAGCAGCGTGGGCAACAGTTCAAGGGAGCTAATGTTTCTGCTGTACTCTGGTGAGACCTCACCTGGAGTACAGTGTCCAGCTCTGGAGCCTTCTGCGCAAGGAGAGCATGAGCCCGTTGGGGTAAGTCCAGAGGAGGGCCACAAAAGTGATCCAAGGGCTGAAGCACCTCTCCTGTGAGGACAGGCTGAGAGAGTTGGGGCTGTTCAGCACGGAGAAGAGAGTGCTGTGGGGAGGAACTTGTTGTGGCCTTTAGTACTTAATGGGGACCTATAAGAAAGACAGGGACAATCTTTAGCAAGGCTTATTGCAACAGGACAAGGGATATGTTTTTAAAGTAAAGTAGGGTTAATTTGTACTAGATACAAGATAGAATAGAATAGAATAGAATGGAATAGAATAGAATAGAATAGAATAGAAT
>WAAF01009283.1:14854-28594 GCA_013400475.1 Tricholaema leucomelas | reverse complement strand
TTTGAGTCATTCTCAATTTATAACACCAGTATCTCAGCATGCCTCTTAAATTGAGGGGCCCAGAACTGGACAAAGGATTCAAGGTGTGGCCTGACCAGTGTTGAGTACAGGGGAAGAATAACCCTCAGGTCCCTTTCCGCCTGGCAGCTCTCCAGCCACTGTCCCCAGCCTGTAGCGCTGCTTGCTGCATCATGCTTGCTTTATAAAGTACCTTCGACGGGGCTGTCACATGCAGCCTGCAGACAGGCAGTCAGGGAGCAGCCTAGAGTTACACACCGCTTACAGGCAGACGCTGCTGCCCTCCTCCGCGCCGCCACGACAGACCGCACCTCTTCGGCCCGACCAACCGCCTTCCCCAAGGCCCCGCCTTTCAGCATGGCCTGGCCTCCCCCTTTCTCCCGCTTGCGGAAGTGGCTCTCAGGCTGGCGGAAGTGGCTCTCAGGCTGGCGGAAGTGGCTCTCAGGCTGGCGGAAGCGCGTCACATGCGCAAGGCCTGCCGGTATTTAGGCGGGTGTCGAAGCGTTGGGAGGCCAGTCCGCGCTTTGGCCGTACGCCGACTCGTCTGCTGGCCTAGTCCCCAGCCCCGTCATTGCTGTGCCTGCCGCCATGAGCCCCGTGGCGCCCACTACACAGGAGGCGTTGGAGACCGCGGGCCGCATCATCGACCGGCAGATCCAGGATGATCGCTGTTATCCAGACCTCTCCGAGCTGCTGGCGGTGCCGGCGCCTGGTGAGGAGCGTTCGAGGACCCTCTGTCTCCAGCCCCGTCGCTTCATTTCCCTGGTGTCTCCCGCGCCTTCCTGCAGGGCGGCCTTCACCGGCACTGCCCAGCAAGCCACGTGTGGGAGTGCTCTGCGAGCAGCCAGCCGATCACGACTCCATCCCCTTGACGGCTGATACCCTGGCAAGGTTCCGGGGACAGCAGCTGCTCGCGCTGCCCGCTTAGAGGGCGGCAGAGCCGAGTCTGATGGCTTCTCAAGCTTGGAAAAGTGGCGGGGGCGGGAGGCGTGTAGTGAACACTGGTGCATGGGTAGAAGTGGTCGTAGGATTTCTTTGTGATAGGGGTGTCACTGCAGGAGGACTGGGCTTGGGTTGGCTCAGCTCGGCTGCTCGGCCCTATCTGCCTCTAGGGAGTGAAGAAAACTGTGTTTCATTCCGTATTGCAAAATGCTCTTGGGGTCACTAAGTGCCCAGCACCATCCAGAAGCAACAAGAATTTTTATAATCCTAAGTTGCTTTGGGTATTGTCAATGGTTTTGTCGCATGTAGGTATAGTGTAAGATGTATCCCAAACACTTGGTTGGTTTGCTACTTCATCATTAACTGTCTGGCAAAGTGGGCTGTTAAGAGGCGCTGTGAATTTTATGTGTAAACCCAATGTGTAACTACTTAAACACCATCATAGATAAAAATCACATGAAATATTGCCTGTGTATGGATTTTTTTTACTTGGTACTAAGAGTACAGATCAGCTTTTTAGGTTGTTCATGTTATTTTTGGTGTACAAGCCATACAGTGAAAAAAGGACTGAAGAGTATCACAGGGAAAGAGAAGTAAAGAATAGGTAGGGTTCCAGATTAGTTATGGTAAGAGTTTGTTTGCAAATGTTTGCTCATGTGTGATTCAAGATTTAGGTTTATTCTTTATGGTCCTGCCCCTATAAAATCCTTTGTTCACAGATTTTGAGAGTAGTGTCATTTACATGCTAAAAATCTCTGCAGTTTGATTTCACAAAATGGGAAACATTGAGGTTAAAATGAATAGATGAAACCTTTCTAATGAATTTCTTTCTAAGAAGTCTGATTTGTTTTTGTTGCTCTTGCTTGCAGGTAACCCTACTGTTTCAGGTATGGCAGATATGGATTATCCTTTGCAAGGACCAGGTTTGCTGTCAATACCTAATCTTCCAGAGATCAGCTCAGTTCGCAGAGTTCCACTTCCCCCAGAGCTAGTGGAACAATTTGGACGTATCCTTATGGAAAATACTGGAACAACTTTTCTTCTGTAATCTTCCCTAGTTTTTGTTGTGAGCTTTGACGCTGTTCTCACTCCCTTTGTCATGCTTGCAAGTAGTGACAAGGTCCATTTGCATAGTGACACTGCTGGAATTAAAATGTGTCTGGTACACAGTTAGTGTCCTACTGCAGATAAAGTGATACTAATTACTTCAAATGTTCCAATGATTTTTGCCTTTGCTAACCTAAATGCATTTAGTCCTTACATCAGCAGTGCTTCAGATATGCAGTGCAATTGTATGATGGGGGTATTTCCAGAAATCAGCAGAGCTTGGCTGACCATTGATAGTGATATCTTTATGTGGAACTATGAAGATGGGTATGTAGAGAGTGTATTAGGTTTTACTAATATACAAAAATGAAGCGATTGCAGTGGTAGGAGTTTGTTTGCTGGTGGCACAGAGGTGTTGAGTTAACCATATCTTTGTTTCTTGTAGGTTTTACTAAGATTTTTGAATAATAAGTGTTTAGGGGTTTCTAAGAGTTAACAGTATTGCTGCCAAATAATCTATGTATGGAAGAGAGGAAAATGCACTTGCTTATGATTAGGCCTAGCTAATATTCTGAAGTTTTAGCTGTGTTTGTGCTAAGGCTTTGCTTATTTTAAAAAAGTAGGGAAAAAAAATACTAACTGCCTGAGGTTTCTAAGTAGCCTTAATAAGTATTTTTAGGCACGTACAATGACCAGTTATTCCCACAATGATAAATAACGTACCGTTGTACTTTGCAGTGTTGTGATTGAAGGTCTCCTTCATAGCTTATTTTAAAGATGTGTAAAAAGGAAGATAAGGTCATTATTTTTTAAAGTGACAGGTGTGTTTATCATTCAGAAGTTTGTTTCTTTATTCACCCTCATGGTAAAAGTTCTTTCAGTAAGAATTGCTTTGTACACACTGTTGCATTTCCTGAGAAACTTGAAGTTTAGATTGTGGCTCACCTTGGCTCATAACCATATGTCTATATTGTGTCACAGTGTGTTAAATACATTCTTCAAATGAAACAACACTGCATGATGTTAATCATAAGGTGCTAGGGAGAAGGTTGAGAATTCCTGGGTTAGGTAATTTTCATGGGTAAGAAAGTGATTCCATCTTGATGTTAATCAGCATTGCAGATGCTTCATTGTGCAAAAGATGTAGACTGTTTCAGGGTATTACACTGTTACAGTCTTCTAGGTATACAGAATCTGATATTATTACTATGTTATGTGGTATTATGTGACAAGTTTTATGCAAGTTAATTGGGGTTTTCTTTGCTGTTCATTTGACAGGGGAGATCTGGTATATTTTGATGGCCTTAGTGAAACTATTCTTGCAGTGGGCCTTGCAAAGCCAAAGGGAGGTAAGGACTATGACAGTGACTAGAACTAGGTAGTTATTTAATGTTGCATGTATTTTTATTAATGCCTTTGTGAAAATCTGTAATTTGTGCCTATCATGATGTGGGACAGGAAGGCAAGTTGATTTAGCATGCTTCAGAGTGAGGGCCTTTTGCAGTTAGCAACTGCTTGTGTTAAATGAAGATTGACAAATCTGGTCTGCCAAAGAGCTGAAGGAAGGTGTGACATGAAGATAAGATGACCCTGTTTTGGCTAGAAGTAGTGACATTGGGCTCAAATAACACAAACACCCAACTTCAAAGCAGATTCTGAGGGCTGGGGTTCCTGAGGAAAGACCTTTGCATAATTAGGTCAAATTTTCATATTCAACTTGGCACCATTCAATATACTAATAAAGAAAATTAAGTACATGCTAAAGTTAGTCATGTATGTTGCTCAACTTTTTTCCCAAATCATGCTGAATGTCTCCTAGAACTCAGGGACAACCTGGGCTGGGATATAAAACTCTTGAGAGGGGTGCTTGTTGCCCCTGGCACCAGGGCACATTCATGCTAATGGCAGTAGTACCCCAAGGAAGAGTGTGTAGAGTGGCCAGGACTAGCATCCCTACTAGTTGTAGCAGCTGTGAATTGAGGATGACTGATGGGCTGTGCACCCTTTCCTCCACCTAACCTTTCCTGTTGAGAATTGTGCCTTGAATATACCACTTAATTTTTGAAGCATTTCTGTTAAGTTAGAGCTACTGCAAAAGTTTAACCTGACGCCACCTTGAAGTTAGTGCATTTATCACTGGTAATCCCGAACCTGCTGTAGCTGTTGCTTTGAGCAATTGAACCATTTAATTGCTTGAAGTTTATGAACTTCTGCTAGAGCAAGTCCTTATTGGGTACTTAAGAGGCAAATGTTAATTTTGCCAAATAGTTCTAGTCCTGAAACCTGAAACAGGCAAACATCAGGATGGTAATCCTTAATGCAACACACAATATACATAGGTTTGTTTCATTTGTAGAAACACAAATTAATTACAAGCCATATTGACAATCTTGTATTGTTTTTGCTATGTCATGCACTTAACACTTGTACTGGTTATAAATTTATATATTCATGTGGTAACATACATGAGTTTCTGGTTTCTGACTTTCCCAGTTCTTTTGGTAGCTACTGCTTAGATAATGTTGAAGTCAAACCTGGAATTGAAGTAGGGCTGAATTTCAAAGAAGTTTTTAAGAAAGTAATTTTTAAGATCTTTTATTTCATGAACTGGAAGGTGGATTTCTAACTCCTTCCTAATTCCAGAATTTCACACATTACAAGGTCTTAACTGATTGGAGGGATTAGTAGTATTCGATGTATCTTTCCAGTGGGTATGTTCTTCTTATCTGAGAGGTTGGTGGAAACTAAAATTTTATTTTCTCCCTGTAGGCATCTTCCAGCCTCATGTACGGCACTTGCTTGTTCTGGCTACCCCTGTGGACATTGTGATTTTAGGGCTCAGCTGTGCTAATATACAAGCAGGTAAATTTCTCATCTCCCGTCTTTTCAGTTGTGCTGCAACAAATACACGTGTCTCTTAGCAGATATTAAAAACCCAACACCTCCTCCCCACAAAAAAATCTAAACAAATCCCTAAACAAAACAGCAGCAAATCCAAACCACAACAAAATAAGTCAGTGCCTTGTGCACCTGGCAAATTTTAAAGTCACATTATGGACAGAAGGAATTAATTTTAGGGAGTGTGCTCTTGGTGGATCCTGGTTTCTCATAAGGAGCGTTGAACAGTATTCCTGAGCTATTTAACATAAAAAGATCAAAAAGTCCAGTTCTTTGAAACAAGTACTCCTGTTAATTAAATGACATATTGCAGAAGCAGAGAAGACATGGGTGTGAATCTTGAAACAGTTTAACCTGGCATTTGTGTCCCAACCACAGAAACTGAAAACCTGATACTGTTTTTTTTTGGTAGTATATGTGTACTAATAGAGAAAACACGGAACTGCTTTGAGGAAGTGAGAGGATTACACTATTTTTTCTTTTTTATACTATCTCCATGTGAATGAGCTGGGGGGAAATGAGAAATCTGTGTTTTGGACTTACTGCATTTCAGGGATGAAAATTATTAGAAATTAAACCCAGTACATTTCTGTAGTTTTGACATGTACAAGGAGATTTTTTTTTTCTTAAACCAGAACATTTGTTACTCTGTAGCTCACCTTGGAGAATGTATTTAGTATTGCAGAATGTTTAGTAATTTTGAGATTTGCTGTCACTTTTCCTGTTTTAAAAATGCTTTTTGTCTCAGACCTGTAACAGCTTTAAGTTCTTCTAACATATAATTTATGTATTTTAAGGTACTGGATCACTCAATGACAGTATGTCTGGTGGCATGCAGCTGCTACCAGATCCTCTCTATTCACTTCCTACTGACAATACATACATTCTGGCGATAGCATCTACTGATAATGGGCGTATCTTTCTGGCTGGAAAAGATGGCTGCCTATACGAAGTAGCATACCAGGTAACAATAGGTTTTACATATAGACAATTTTCATTGTTTAATGAGGTTGCAATCTACCCACTAGGAGTTTTAAAACATGTAAAATTTGCCAGTTTTTTTCTTCCCGTAATTATGTTGCATAGCTTGGTTGCATGGCAGCTCTGACATAGGCTCACAGGATGTTAAGGGTTGGAAGGGACCTCCGTAGATGGAGTCCAATTGCCATACCAGAGCAGGACCATAATCTAGCACAGGTCACGCAGGAACACATCCAGAAAGGTCTTGAAAGTCTCCAGAGAAGGAGACTCCACAACCTCTCTGGGGAGCCTGTTCCAGTGCTCCATGACCCTTACAGTAAATAAGTTCATCCTCATGATGAGGTAGAACTTCCTGTGCTGTAGTTTATACCCATTACACTTTGTTCTATCACAGGGCGCAACTGAGAAGAGGCTGTCCCCTACCTCCTGACCCTCAGCCCTCAGATATTTATGAACATTTGTTAGATCCCCTCTCAGTCTTTTTCTTCCCCAGACCAAAAAGCCTTAGGTTCCTCAGCCTTGTAAGGCTGTGCTTCAGCCCCTTCCTTGGACTCTCTGCAGTAGATCTCTGTCCCTCCTGAACCAGGGAGCCCAAAACTGAATGCAGTATTCCAGGTGAGGTCTTGCCAGGGCAGAGTATAAGGGCAGGAGAACCTCCCTCAATCTGCTGGCCACACTCCTTGTAATGCATCCCAGGATCCCATTAGCCTCCTTGGCCACAAGGACATGTTGCTCTCCCATGGATAGCTTCACATCTACCTTAATGTAGATGCATTTTCTTTGAAGTAGTAGTAATTATATGAGGAGTAGAAATGCAGCTTTGATCAGATTAAAAAATCAGATCTCTGATGTCCTGCACCTTTTTCTTAGTGTAAAATTTCACTTTTAATGATCATTGATTTTCACTGAGTAATACATACTTTAAATATTAGATCAGTGTTGTGTAGTTAGATTTTTTACTTTTCATAGTTGTCTTGTTAATTTTTAGTATAACTTTGTTTTGTTTTTTTCGTTTAATGCTCTTTGTTTCAAAATACAGGCTGAAGCAGGCTGGTTCAGCCAGCGCTGTAGAAAAATTAATCATTCAAGGAGCATGCTGTCTTTCCTTGTTCCTTCATTTCTACAGTTCACCTTTTCACAAGATGGTGAGTACTGATGTTAAAGACTTGCCCAGCAGTTTAATATACTCTTTTAATAATATTGCTAATAAGAAGTCAGACTTAATAGTTTACTTACTCAGAGTTTATTGTTAATGAGTTTTGCAGCAGTTCATGACTATAAAAATTAGGTTGCTTGCTTGTGTGTCTGGTTCAGGATATAGATACTAAAGCCTAGAGAGTTTGACATTTTATGAGCAAAGATAACATTATATAGTAGGAAATTTTATGTGCTTAGAGGAACTGCTGCAAACAGAATCTGTTTCACTGTTTAGTGAACAATTACTTTTCAATTTTAGTTTGCTGGTAATTCTGTTAAATTTTATTTCAATCCTAAATCCCTTCCATTAGGAGTCCTGTGTGGGACTCCTGCAGTTTTTGTTGACTTAGAATATCTACAAGATTATTAATTGTGTCTTGTTTTCACCAAATACATTGATTTCCTGGTTCTCCCTTATTTTCCCCCCGTCCCCAGATCCTGTAGTTCAAATTGCCATTGACAACTCTCGAAATATCTTATACACCCGCTCAGAAAAAGGAGTGCTGCAAGTATGTTGACTTCTAGTTTCTGTTTGCTATGTTACTAACATGTATATAACTTTTTAAAAGTTTTCCTCAGTACCTGGGAATTCTCTGTATTTGAGTCAGGGTGTTACTCCAGATTATTGTAACAGTGTGTACTGAAGACATGAAATACTTAATTCTTTAGAGTATCCATTTATTTTACATCCATTATATTTTGCTATATGGGAATATGAGGCTAAAGTGAAAGTAGAGTTGCTACTTGATGGATGAGGCTGAGCTATATTATTGAATTACAGGTTTACGATCTTGGGCAAGATGGTGAAGGAATGACCAGAGTTACTTCTCTTGCACAAAATGCAGTAGTTTCTGCTGCTGGGAGTATTGCCAGGTATCTACATGACAGTTACAATGTAAAAAGCTTCCTTTAAGGCTTACAGTTTTGGAGAAAATGTTTTGTTAATTTCGTTGGACTTGGATTGTATGGGGCTTTTTTGTCATTTTATTTTTTAGAACAATAGACCGTTCTGTATTCAAGCCTATTGTTCAAATAGCAGTGATAGAAAATTCTGAATCCATAGACTGTCAGCTACTAGCAATCACACATGCAGGTAAGAAAGCATTTCTAATTCTCCACTTTGATAAGTGATAAATAGTATCCATACCTGTTTGGTAAAATTATGACTCAATGTCTTTTGCTCAGGTGTCCGACTGTATTTCAGTACTTCACAATTTAAGCATCCAACAGCTCGCCCTTCCATGCTAACCTTGGTTCATGTCCGTTTGCCACCTGGGTTTTCAGCTTCTTCTAATGTGGAGAAGCCTGCAAAAGTTCACAGAGCTCTTTATAGCAAAGGTAAGCAGTGGAATATAGCTCAGGATTTTTGGTTGGTTGTTTTGTTTGGTTGGGTGTGTGGGGGTTATTTGTTTTACGCTATCATACAGAATTATGATTATCCTCAGGAGTTTGAAGTAGTAGGAATAACTGCAAATTAAGTATGGCTTCTGTATATTAATCAGGTTTTGAAAGTGTATGGTTGTCACTTTTCAGAATTTAGTTCATCTGCAGGATTAGAACAGAGGACTCTTTTAATGTGTTGATCAATTTTTATTCTTCTAATCTCCTGATAAATTTTAATGTGTTCAAATTTGCCTACATGTCTCTAGCCATGTGTGATTAGCTCTTGAAGGCAGGGAATAAAATAGGCTTATTACCTATCTAGTGCCTTATACTGAGTTTAGTGTTTATTTCTTAAGCTTTAGCTCCTGATATTATATTAAGATACAAGCAATTCCCATATGGTCCCAGCTTTCTCATCTCTGATTCTAGGCCAAATTTTAAGTACTGCAGAAATGTATCTACACTGCTGACTCTTTCAGTCACAGGTACTGGTTTCTAACCTTGAAGTTATTCCTGCATCCAGGTCAGTGCAATCCAAAGCACAACTCCAGGCTGGGTGGTGAATGGCTGGAGAGCAGTTCTGAGGAAAAGGACCTGGGGGTCTGGGTTGATGAAAAGCTCAACATGAACCAGTAGTAGGCACATGCAGCCCAGACAGCAACCGTGTGTTGGGCTGCAGCAAGAGAAGTGTGGCCAGCAGGGCAAGGGAGGGGATTCTGCCCCTTTACTCTGCTCTCATCAGACCCTACCTGGAGTACTGTGTACAGTTCTGGAGCCCACAACACAAGAAGGACATTGAAATGTTGGAGCAAATCCAGAGGAGGGCCACAAAGATTCTGAGAGGGCTGGAGCACCTCTGCGATGAGGACAGAGTACAAGAGTTGGGGCTCTTCACCCTGGAGAAGAGAAGGCTTTGAAGAGACATTATAGTGGCCTTCCACTATCTGAAGGAGATCTACAAAAAGGCTGAGGAGGGACTGTTTACTATTTCAATGACAGGATGAGGAGTAATGGGTTTAAGCTGGCAGAGGGGAGATTTAAACTGGATGTTAGGAAAGGGCTCCTTCCAGTGAGGGTGATGAGACACTGGCACAGGTTGCCCAGGGAAGTTGTGGCTGCTCCCTCCTTGGAGGTGTTCAGAGCCAGGTTGGATGAGGCCTTGAGTGACTTGTTCTAGTGGGAGGTGTCTCTGTCTATGGTCGGGGGTTGGAACTGGATGATCTTTGAGGTCCCTTCCAACCTAAACCATTCTGTGACTTTTTTCCTCCATGATCTATTTAAACATCTGATTTTTTGAGACATGTTTTAGGTGTTCTAGTCTCTGTACCTGAGAGTAGATGGCAAATGATGTTAACAGAAGAACTCTATAATACACAAACTCAGTATATAGTGTTTACTGTTCAAACTGCAAGATTAAGACTTAAAGACTTGTGGGTTTTTTTGTCAACAAGGAATGAAATAGTCAATTTGCATCTTATGTGAAAGAGTTAACACTCTGGTTTCACTTAAAAGTTTAAAGAATTGGATGCAGAAGAACAATAGGATTAGATAGTTTCATTTGTTTGCTGGACTAGTGTATAAACTATTTTCTTCCTTTGTCTTTCTGCCTCCTGTTTACTCTTGCTCTTCCCTCCTTTGGGGCAACTGAAATCTGCACTAGCTTTGGCTGAGTAAATAACAGCTGCAGCCTTCTCCCCACTGGATGGGGGAGAAAGAAGGTGGTAGTTAGCCCTTTCTGGGCTTCATCCAGGGAGCTTGAAGAACCATTCATGGGGATCACTGTGAGGATCCTTGTGTTATTTCTAGATATTTGTAAATATACTTCTGCACATGAGCATTGTATTACATGTTTGTAAATTTTAGCTTGCTGTAAATACATAGCTTTATTTGTTTCCAAGCCATCTGAATTGGTCTGGTTATTTTGTTTGCGGATAACTTCAACCCACCACAGGTTAATTAATGCTTTTACTTACAAACTTAGTATCGCTGTTCTTTCCAGGGGTTCTGCTGATGGCAGCTTCAGAGAATGAGGATAATGACATCCTGTGGTGTATCAACCATGATTCTTTCCCTTTTCAAAAGCCAATGATGGAAACACAGGTACTAAAGCAGATGTATATACAGTCTGGATGGAAACTAATTTTTTTTTCCTTTTTTATAATAGGTACTTGAATAATACATATGCAAGAGACTCATAACTCTTGGAAAACTTCCATGAGGAATTTGGAATGCTTATTTTTCTTTGAAGAAGCAGCTTTGTAAAAGCTACTAGACAGTTTTGTCAGTGAATGGGAAGTGATTCCTTGGTAGAAATTTCTTGTTCGGCCATACTTTGTAGCTGTTCTGTGTATCAAATACAGTTGCCTTCTAGTTAATGTTCAAAAGTACTATCTACAGCATGCTGCATATTGTGCACAAGCACAGGAGGACATAATTACACAGGCCATAGTGACTTTTCATGCGAATCAAATTTATCAAGGATTGTTTAAAATATAGCTTCCAGAAACTTTGGTTTTCTTCTATGCCACAAAATTTTAGACATGATTAGTCTCTTGGTTATTTCACTTTTCCTGATTTTCTCTTCACCCAGTTGTCACAGAAGTAGATTTGTATGGGTGATTTAAAGGGGGTTAGTTCCTTTATGCATCAATTCAGGGAGAATATATAATGTATATCCAGCTTTAAAAGAAGTTTGCACTCTGCTGCTGAGGTAGAGAAGTGATAGGTCAAAAAATAGTACTGTTGAAGGAACAGCAGTAGAGTTGGAGAGAATGCAGAGACTAAGTTATTGGTTTCCAAGTCAGGTTTTGTTTTGTCTACTCTTCTGATAACTTACAAAGGAGTTAGGTAATCATTCCCCTTCAGCTCCCACAAAAACTTAACACATGAATATCTGAAGTGCTGATCTCTTTCAAGACAATTGACAGAAATGTACAAGTGAGTTTCCTAAACAAAACTGCAGCATGTCTTCAAACGGCAGTTCTTCCCTGTTAGTGTATGTAGTTTTGTGGAATGCCTTTACTACAGTATGAGTGTCTCTGCCTCTTCCTCAGTTACATTTGAAGTAACTGCTGCCTGATGTAAAAATCTTGTAAACACTTCTGATTTTGTTGCAGTATTTTTTTAATTCAATAATAAATAATTTAAATTCATTGTACTTTTGGTACTTAGTCCTGAACTGGTTATCAGGTTGCTGCTCTTTGTATTTCTGCAGCATTTGAGGATTCCACTTTGCAAGTTGATTTAAGTTTAAATGCAAACTATTACCTGTCTCCCAAAAGCAGCAGTGTATCTGTAGCTGTAAGTTTGGCAATGTGCTATTAGACAATACAAGAACTGACTTCTTTTCAGATCTTCTTGCATCAACAGCAGACTATATTCTGTGTAATTTGAAGTGATAAATAGTAAAATAGCACCATAAATGTACAAAATCCATGTCTATTAGACAGCACCTAATTTGTTGCATCTGCTGTTCAGATGACCACGCGTGTTGATGGACATTCCTGGGCTCTTTCGGCTATTGACGAATTCAAACTTCAGAAGATTGTAACACCACTAAATAAAGACATTATTCCAATAACTGATTCACCTGTTGTCGTGCAGCAACACATGCTGCCACCTAAGAAGTTCATTCTGCTTTCTGCCCAGGTGAGTGCTTCTTTTGTGTCAGAGGAAATTAGAGTAAGCATAAAGTTGGAAGGCTTATTGAAAGCTGTAAATGTGTACTGATTTCTGGACACGTTTTAAGGATTATATCCTTAACATTAGGAATAAGGAAGAAGATTTGCTAAAATCATACTTATTTCAAATTTACTGAAAGCTTTTGGGTTAACTGCTTTTGTACAGTGTGGTGATAGTTCTTATAGGTCACCACAGACCCTTCTAGATAAAGACTGCAAAATTCTCTTAGCCTTGTTTATACTCATGATTAATGAAACTGAGCCAAATGCTGGAAATAGATTGAGTAAATGTTCTTAGCAATTACAGTTTGAATAATTACTTCTTTGCCATACAAGTGCCAAATGTGTGTTGTTTTTATTTTTAAGAACACAACAAAAAAGTTAATTTCCTTAGTTCTCTTTTCTGATTGCATTTAACAATATTTTAGAGCACTTAACATTTTTAACCAATAAGCTTTTTTCCCCTCAATTGCTTATTAATTTCTAGCAATTTCTAGATCTAAGCTGCATTTGTTTAATGGCTACTGTTTTGTTGAAGGCATTCATCAGGCCCTTTTTGGTACTTAGTGTGGGTGTAGCCAAGATAGTGTAGAGTCTTACCATGTCCTTGATCATGAATTCTTCAAATGTGTTTTTCACCTGGGCAATTTTGTGGATTTCCAAGATAGATAAAGTTTTTCTTTTTGTCAAAGATTTCTATGTGCTTGTATTGCATGCTTCATGTTAGGCTAAGAGCAGCAAAATAAAACTGGTTTATGGAGTGTTTAATGCTATTTCAGTATACAGAAATTTCTGCATGTGAATGGAACTGAGTGTTAGGCACCATCAACATTACCCAACCATAGAAAATTCAGAATATTAAAGATAAGCATTGTGGGGAGGGGATATGTAAAGACCGTTTTATTCTAACTTACTTTGGGTTACTTTTAGGGGAGCTTTATGTTTCATAAACTCAGACCTGTTGATCAGTTGCGGCATCTGCTTGTTAGCAATGTAGGTGGAGATGGAGAAGAGATTGAAAGATTTTTCAAGTTACATCAGGTAAGAACTTCCAACCTGTAATGAAAAATGGAAGGTCTATTATATTTAAGCTTACACAATTTTTTGTACCTTTTTGTTGTTAACTAGAAGTTCATAGCATTTCATGTACTGTTTTAAGTATTAGCTTTTTCTTGTATTGTCTACATAAAAGAAATTGTATGAGAAATAACTTCTCATTCTTAGACAGCTGAAAATGGAAGTGTAAATCAATTTACCTGAAATTCTTAGGTCTTGTATGCAGAAGGAGTTTTTAGTTAAGGAAAGAAAATCTAGTAGCAAGGGAAGAAGAGTTTAAAAACCAACATTTTTTCTTTTGCACTTGGAATGAGTAGACATGTAATTTGAACAGAATATAGACCACTTATACAAACGAGGAGAGCTGTTAGAATCATAGAATGGTTTAGGTTGGAAGGGACCTCAAGGATCATCCAGCTCCAACCCCCTGCCATAGGCAGGGACACCTCCCACTAGAGCAGGCTGCTCAAGGCCTCATCCAGCCTGGCCTTAAATGCCTCCAGGGAGGAAGCAGCCACAACCTCCCTGGGCAACCTGT
>WAAF01009283.1:0-14506 GCA_013400475.1 Tricholaema leucomelas | reverse complement strand
CATCCCTGCCCTCCAGCAAGTCAGCTGTGCCACACAGCTTAGTTTCATCTGCAAACTTGTTGAGGGTGCACTCAATTCCTCTGTCCATATCACTGACAAAGATGTTAAAGAGCACTGGTCCCAGCACTGACCCCTGAGGAACACCACTTGTCACCGGTTGCCAGGTGGACATTGTGCCGTTGATCACCACTCTCTGCATGCCACCGTCCAGCCAATTCCTTATCCAGTGAGTGCTCCACCCATCCAGTTTGTGCTTTTCCAGTTTGGTGACCAGGATGTCATGTGGGACAGAGTCAAATGCCTTACTTAGGTCCAGGTAGATGACATCAGTTGCCCTTCCCCTGTCCATTGCAGCTGTGACTACATCATAAAAAGCCACCAAATTTGTCAGGCATGATTTGCCCTTAGTGAAGCCATTGCTGGTTACCACCAGTCACCTCTGCCTGGTTTTACATTTTGTGTTGTGGATCACGATCTTGATTTGACCTGTATCGATTAGTATCTGTAACAGATGCTTACTGGAATTGTTCTGTTGTTCATTGGTAGGACATAATAAATGCTGTTTTAACAGACAATTGGATTATTTGAATTTTTGTTCAAACTTAATGCAAGTTTCTGTAGAAATTGCATGACCGTTAGTCATCATTAAGTGACAGACTCGTTCTGAGCTTTCAAGAATTGTGTATAACAAACTTACCTGACACAGCAGGATGCCTCACTGATGTACTTTATGTCCATAAATCACAAAAGCTGATGTCCTTGCCTTATAAAATTGATATGAGAAGTATTTGTGGTTTAGTTATTGAGCAGTGAAACTTCAGTGTCCTTCTTAGATAAGCTATTACACTAATAATATAATACTTTATAGGAGGATCAGGCCTGTGCCACTTGCCTTATCTTGGCCTGTTCTAATGCTGCATGTGATAGAGAAGTATCTGCATGGGCTACTCGAGCATTCTTCAGGTAACTCTCAACTTCACATTGCTCTGAATATTATACTTATAGTCTCTACAGTCACTAAGTATTTGTAGAGGCTTTCTAACCTGCTGCCTGAGCAGGTTTTGTTTTAAGAATGGTGGAATATGCCTTTGCATGAATTTGGGGCTCATCTCTGAGGAAAGTTTCTGGTACACATGGTTCTAGTTAGTTCCTGTCTTGGATATACAGGAAGCTATTCAGAATGTAAGTGTCCTTTATGTGCTTGATCTCTGCTTCACAATATCCCAGTTCATTGAAGTGCAATGTGGTAATATCTTTAATGAGACCAACTGAGACATCTGGAGAAGAGGCAGATTTAAAAAAAAAATTTGTGGACGGTTTGTTTTTTTTGTTTCACTCATTTGCGATATTTCTTAATGTATTGTAGTTCTTCATTGTTGCATCAAAGACATTTATATTGAAATGGACGTAACCTGTTCAAGGCCTGATGTTTCTAGGTCATAAATGATTGATATTTTTTGCATTGGATTGGTTAGCTATTAATCCACTAAAAATTGAGTGAGACTTCAACACTGGAGGATTTGTTTGTCTTCCATGTGTCTTATGTATTGTACATCCTTGGAATTGGAGAAGGTACACAGGTTCTAATTACCTGTTTTAAGTGAGGTGGCTTATTGTAGATCTTTTGGCTGTCTCAAAGTATTGTACACTAAAGTATTTGTGAAAGATTATGCCATTTATTTCATTCTCTCCTTTAAAAAGAATCCCCCAAAAGAATTCTCAGACAGGAAAATGAAGTGGGATGGGTATGATGTGTGAGAAAATCTTGTCTTTGCATGTAATCTTTAGGTATGGTGGAGAAGCACAAATGAGGTTTGCATCAGCTCTACCTCCTCCAATCAATGTTGGATCACTTTTGGGTTCTCCAGTTTCTGCCAGTAAGTAGGAAGCATTTAACAGTTTTGGATAGTTTTCTGGTTTGTGTTGTGTTTTTAAGTATGTTGTGTGTTGTCTTCTCACAAGTACCTGTGTTCTTTTTGTCTGAAATAGTCTTTTGTTTTCATTGTCTGATTAATTTTCCCTTTCTCTTGAGTAATTTTTAGGTGTAGTGAGAGGGTGATGTAGTCTCAAACTACATGTGACTGTTGCTTATTTGATAAGATAGTGTAAGGAATGTACACATTTGGGTCTGCAAGGAGCACTTAGCACACTTCAGTACTATAGTTTGAACTTCCAAAGATTACTTAGTTGTTCTGTGGCTATATGTCGCAGAGGGGATCCCCTCCACGGCACTATATCAGAATATGGTCTTAGAGGGTCACTGTCACTCTTCTGCAGATACTATACATATGGTTAGAAGCAAAAATTTGGTCAAGACGTGGTTACTTGTTTGTAAATGCTCTAGCCTCAACATTTCATTTCTGCTTAAGTCATCAATGCCACCTAAAAATACGAATAGTCCCTATTCTACTCAGTTTGGTGCTTATTGCAGTGGATGCCTTTCTGCTTTACTCAGATCCTGTTAAATAGCTTCTTGAAGCAACTGTAGATGTCCCTTAATATGCATTATGCAGTTCCAGATCTTAAGGGTTGTTTTTTAAATGAAGTGATAATGATAGATATAGAACAAGGAATTACTAAACTATTTTTTACCCAAGAACATATTAATTTCCAAAATCCTTTAAACTTATCTTAGATGTGGCACTCAATTTTGCACATCAGATTTGGCAGAAAACTTGATAGAACTTCTGAATTTCAGTACCTTTTATTTTGACATTTAGCCTATTTTCTGGGTATTGGAAAACTTGTGTGCTTAGCAGGGATTAAGGTCTGCAAAAAAAAACAGTTGACTTTCTTTTGCAGAATTCTTAACTAGTCTTAAAACACTAAGAAGTGACTATTTTTTATGCACTTATGGCATAGCTTACCAAGCCTTATGGCATAAAACAGTAGCAACATAGGCAGGAGCTGAGGCAAGGCATAAGAGTACAAAATTAAATCTGAGTTGAAGAGTGTAGCAGCTGTGGGGAGCACAAGTACTACAGACAGACTGAAAATGAAAGTAAGAGGCAGGAGAAATTTCAAGAAACTAATCAATAAGGTTTATTGCAGATGTCTTTTTCTTATGTCTAAATGCCTAGTTTTTTTAATCATTTGCTGTCATAGTCTGCACTGAAATCTAGTATCAAAACACGTTTCCATTTTGCTTCAGTGACAGTCCAAGTAGAGATAGCACCATTCTTCTGCTACTACTTTCTCAGTTTGCTCAGAGAACTGTCATGTGAAATTAAGAATCTGATGCTGTAGATTCCCATGTGTTAGAGGTTAGGGTTAGAGGATGCTGACAAACTGATTAAAACACCTTGAAATTCTGCCTGGAAAACTTGCAATAATGTTAGTGTTAAAAGGCCTGGCACCTTTAACTTAATTGAGTGTTTCTCCTTGTTGGAATACTATAGTTATGCACTGACATGCTGGTTTTGTGCTTTCCTTGGCACAGAGAACAACATGCTCTGAGAATGCCATCACAAGATCTTATGGTTTGGAAGGGACCTCTTGAGATACTTGAGTACTATCCCCCTGCCAAAGCAGGACCATATATTCTAGTGTAGGTTGCACGGGAACACATCCAGACAGGTCTTGAAAGTCTCCAGAGATGGAGACTTTACAACCACTCATGGGAGCCTGCTTTAGTGCTCTGTGACCCTTACAGTAAAGAAGTTCTTCCTCATATTGAGGTGGACTTCCTGTGCTGTACTTTAAATCCATTGCTTCTTATCCTGTCACAGGGCACAAGTAAGAAGAGGCTGTCCCATCCTTTCTGACACCTAGCTCTCATGTATTTGTATACATTTATTAGATCCCCTCTGTCTTCTCTCCAGACTAAAAAGCACCAGGTCTCTCAGCCTTTCCATAAGGCACAGTGCTCCAGTGCCTTTATCACCTTTGTAGCCCTTTTGGACTTCAAGTAGATTCCTGTCCCTCCTGAACTGGGGAGCTCAACTGGATGCAATATTCCAGGTGAGGTCTCACTAGGGCAGAGCAGAGGGGGAGTAAAATGTCCCTAGCTCTGCTGGCCACACTCCTCTTAAGCACCCCAGGACCCCACTGGCCTTCTTAGCCACAAGGGTGCACTGCTGTCCCATGGATAGCTTTTTGTCCACCAGCACTCCAGGTCTTTCTCCACAGGTCTGCTCTCCAGCAGATCACCTCCCAGCCTATACTGGTGCCGTTTATTGTTCATTGTGAGGTGCAGGACTCTGCTTTTGCCCTTGTTGAACCTTGTCTGTCTGTCCCTTTGCCAGTGGCACTGATGATGTTGAACCAGGACTGGATCCAGCACTGATCCCTAGGCACCTCCACTCCTTAGAGCTCTCCAGCTGAACATGGCACCATTGATCACCACACTTCACACACTGTTGTGTAACCAGTTTCTAACCCAACTCGCTACCTGCTCTTCTATCCCTCACTCCCTGAGCTTGCTTACAAGGATGTTGTGAGAGACAGTGTCAAAAACCTTGCTAAGGCCAAGTCAGACTACATCCACTGGTCTCCCTGCATCTACCCATTTGGTTACAGCATCATAGAATGCTGTAAGATTAGTCAACCATAATTTACCATTGGAAAATCCATGCTGACTACTCCTGATAACCTTATTTTCCATGTGCCTAGAGATGATCTCCAGAATGAGCCACTGCATTTTTCCACTGTTTAGTGAAGCACTTTATCTTTGGCACTGTTGTGCATTGCCGTATTGAGTAAACTGTAGTGAATAAGGCAAGAAGAACTGATTCTTGGATAAAAGCCAGACTTTCAGGGTGTGAGTTTTCTTGCCCTTTCTGTGAGATACCATGCTACATGCTGATGGTATGTAGACAGTCTTGTGAGTGTCCACACATGTTCCACATGGTTTAGGATTTTAAATTGGCTGTTCAGATACAATTTGCAGTAATGATAGTAATTTACTTTAGGTGAGTGTTTTCAAGATAAAATGATGTACTCTAAAAAGATCTAAATGAAAATCAGTGGTTTGAGAATAGGTGCTGCCTGTATCTGGAGTGCAAGCAGTCAGATCAGGAATAAGAAACAAGTATGTGGATGATAGCAATTCAGGGAGCAGATGGCATGCAGTAATACATGAATGCAGTGAAAAAGTTTAACTGCACATTCATTTGGCTTACTCATGCAGTGTGGTTTTCGAGAGATTAGTGCAAGTTGCTTTTTAAATAAAAGCTATTGGAATGGTCCAAACTTTAAAGCACTCCATTTAACAATTTGTCCACTTCCGTACAAGATGTCATCAGGTTTGATATTTTTTGTTTGATATTTTTCTTTTTAATTAGTTTCCAGGGTTTACTGGATTTTAACAAACTTACCTTTATTTCATTTAGGCACCCCAGTGACTCTTCCTCAATCTCCTCCTCCTCCTCCTAGCTATTTGGGAACACCTGGGCTAGGTAAGGTCTCCTTTTCCTTTCCAGAGGAAATGGAGAACATTTTGTTTTTTTCAACTAGGCCTTCTATTTAAAGGAGTAATATTTAATTACTCTTACTCTAGATCTTCCTGCTAGTTCATCTCCCATGATGATGGGTCCTGAGATAGTGTTTTCTGGAAGACACAATGGCATCTGCATATACTTTGCTCGGATTATAGGGTAAGTTGTTGGTGTAAAAAGATACAATGTCAGTCAATTTTGTTTCATCTTTGCCTAATGGTCATAGATGGCAAATTCTAGTGCATTTATGTAATGTTTGTGAAGTACCTATTGATACAACAGGTTAATACTGTTAGTACTGTCCCTTTGCTGTTAATACATTCAGTGAATGAAAAGGACAGGACTTTGATCATGCATTCATATGTGTTTGAGTTCTCTTACTAGGTACTCTAGTAGTGTTTTACTGTGGAGCTCTTACTGTTAGTCATCTCTCTGCATGCTATTTGGGAAATATTTTTTTTATGCTACTTGTTTGTCTTCCCTGTATTTCTGGAGAATAATGTTGGCCTCTATTTCAAGTATTTTGAGAGTGTCAAACTTCATTCAATGTAAGTTCATAACTCTGCTAATTACCTACATCTCTACCTTTCAGAAGTGTAAAACTAACTTGTTTTCAATGTTTAATTTCATCCAAATATAATCTTTTTTTAAGACCTTGAAGTGAAACCTTTCTTTCTTACAAAGGATACATGGAAGACTTGAAAATTGCTTTCTTGGATTACTTCATGTTTAACACAGTACTGTTTTATGTTGCAGGAATATTTGGGATGGCACTATAGTTGTGGAGAGAGTTTTCAAAAGTGGCAACCGAAAAGTTGTTGCGGTATGTAAAAGAATATTTTGTATCTTTAGGAGTCCTTTATTGTGTTCGTCTTAAGCCCTGTTATACTTCTGGTCCAATTAAAAAATCCCATTGTTGACATTTGAATGTTTTCTTAAGTGCTGCACTCTTAAATGTGGAGGAGTAGTTGTAGATTTTACTTGATCTTGTTTAAGATACTGATGTGAATGTTGATACTTTATAAAAGTAACTGTGACTTGACCTCTTAACTGCAATGGCCTGTCTTCTCCATGTTTAGTGATTACACTTCATTTCTGCATACCCCTTGATACAAAGTCTGGAAAAAGAATTTAAAAATAAAAAGCTTCAGTGAGTTAGAGTAAACACTGCAGTCCTACAAGGACATAAATGTTGGTGTTTCTCTTTTTTGTCCATTATCCAAAACCCCTCTCTTCTGACTGGATTTTAATAGGATCCGGAAATGAGTCATTTCAGCAATGCAAATTAACTACATGGGCTTTCCTCCTCCAGTTGTAAGGTAACTGGAAGACTCAGAAAGACCTTGGCAGTAATAATCTGTGTCATAGTAGTGCTCGATCATTGTTTTAGTTCAGAGTTGGAAATAGTAAAACAGCTGATTTGGTTACCAGAGGTAAACAATGATTATGTCATATCTTGGCTACTATGTATCTCCAGAGGACTACTACTTCCTCACATGTGTGCCCCTGTCCTCAATGACTGGTATAAAAACGCTGGGTTCTAGTGATAGCGCTACTCTTAACAATGTGTTTGTACCCTCTTCGTGTTTGTCTTCATAGTGACTTTACCTTAAAATTGTAAACTTTTCTTGAAAAAAAAAAAAAAGCTTTCTGTAAAGAAATGTACTTTATTTTGCAGGTAGAAAGCAGTGTTTCATCCCATGTGCTGGAATGTGTATTAAAAGAACTAAAAGGTTTACAAGAGTTTCTGTCTAGAAATTCACAGTTTGCTACAGTAGGAGCACTGGGAAACCCAAGGTATTGTGCTAAATTTACTAGTGGTATTTTGTATCCAGGTCTTCAAAAACAATACTATGTGTGTCTGTAGGTTGAAGTACTTCTGTGGTCTCATTCACCTCTTCAAATGGCAAAAAAAGAGGTGTTAGATTTCCATTTTAAAAGATAAAGTGTTTGTAACCATATGTGCACCTCCTTTTTATTTTGGAAATGCAGTTTTAGCGCACCATCCAATCTGCAACAGAGGCTCCTGGGTTTCATGCGGCCTGATGGTGGAAGTTCTCAGCAAGTCCAGCAAGATCTCCAGAGGAAATATCATGGTATGCAATTACTTTCACACAGGAAGTATTGGGGAATGACACATTTGGATATTGCCTTTCTCACTTTTCTTATGAAAAGAAGAAAATAAAATGCCTTTTTTTTACACATAAATTGGACATCCATCAGCATTCCATACTTGGCAACAAATTCTTCAGAGAAGGCCCTGCAGTTTGTAAACTGGCACCTTGCTTTTGCTTCCTCACTGTAGCATACTGTTCTATCAGGAGTGCTTCTGCAGTGAATTTTCATACAACTGTACTAGAGATGAAGTAAACACTGAGAATGGAAACTTAAATCTGAGCACAGAAACATTTCCCATCTTTTTAGAATGACTGTGTCAAGGGAATTCATTTGTTATGGTACAGATGTTACACTTGTGTTTGATATTGAAAGCTTTTATATTTGAACTAATTAAAACAGTCTACAAAGGGGGAATCTTTCAGCACAGTAACATTTAATGCTCCTGAGCTACTGACAAATGCAAATTTTAGCTCAGTTAAGTTAAAGTGCCTGAACTTTAAACTTCTTTCTCTTACAAAGAATTAAATTTCAGTTGTGTAGATAATATTCTCCCCATCCAGATAATCTTGAAACATGAAACTAGAAGTTTCTTTGTGTGTTTACCTGCCTTTCTTGTCATAATGTTTCTGTGTTTTGTAAGATGGTTTAATCTCCTCATTGGAATACTTAGTAGCTGCACACTCATTTGTACTTTCAGGATAGCACTTGTTAGGAAGTCATTTGTGAGACAAATGAGTATGTTGTCCTATTAAAAAGAAACACTTAAATACAAGTCGTCAATGTCAGTCACTGAAATCTCTGCAGAACTTTATTCAGAGCTAAGGCCAGTCACACAGCCCATTCAAACTCATATGCTTGTGTAGCATAGCTTTTGCCCAGTGCTTGTAGGCAGGTTGGGAATTGTTGCTGATGGCAATTGATTTTGGGAAATGTTAACATGGCACTGGCTACAAAGAAAGCTAGACAGTACTAAGAATGGAAGAGAGGCAAAAAAGCATTAAATTAAAAGAGGTTGCTAGTGTAAAATCCCCAAAATGTGCTTATGTGAAACATAGAAGAACAGTTACTTAATGACAATCTTCCCTTTTACAGCTGAGGCACAGCTAACTGAGAAGACCTCACTTGAAGGCATCCAGCAGCTTGTTCATAAAACCTGCCAGGCTTTGGCTTTATGGAAGTTGTTGTGTGAGCACCAGTTCAATGTTGTTGTGGGTGAACTTCAAAAGGTATGATATGACTTATTAGCTTAAGTTTAACATACAAGTTTCTTTTGCTACGTAAATATTCCCAGAAGAATACTACTGTAATTCCTTGAGCAACATGAGTTTTAAACTTTTCAAGTCTGTGTTTTTAAGAGACGGATATATCTCTGATGTCAGTAACAGCACTTTATTTTACTCCTAACCCCTGACAGTTAATTAACCTGATTTTATACATTTGTTTCAATCCTAAGCATGTTCTGCAAAGTGTGCTGAACAGAGTAGTCTAGCCAATAGGAATTCATTCTTTGCCTTAATCACAGAATTACTGAGGCTGGAGTAGACCTCCAAAATCATCAAATCCAGCCTATGATCAGACATCACCACAATGACTAGACCATGTCATGAAGTGCAACATCCAGTCTTTCTTTAAACACCTTCAGGTGTTTAATGTTGGTAAAGGTTTGAGAGGTCAGAGCAGTGGAGTTGTAGAGGCTCTGACTGTTGCATTTTTGTGGAAGTAGGGGTTCACAAAGTTCCACCAAATAGCTGAGGTTGGAAAGGACCTCTAGAGAGGTTGACCCTCTGCTCTAAGCAGGGCCAACTAGAGTAAATTGCCACGGATTGATTCCAGTAGTGTTTTTCATATCTACAAAGATGGAGACTGCAGCCTCTCTGGACAACCCTTCCAAGTATTCAACCATCTTCAGAACATACAATTCTTAGGCTTTACTCATAAATATTAGGATCTCACAAACTGCTCTACCCCCCACAAAGTGTTCTTTTCTCAGAACTAAACAATCAGGGTTCTTTGAGCCCCTCCTTGTTTTGTCATGAAGGAAATCTAGAGATCTTTGAGTGCTACTGCTGTGTACTCTTTGACAATGTTGAATTTGCCTCCAGTCCTTGAAGAAGCTGTTCATTTGACTACTAGGCACTTTACTCTAACACTTTGTAGGAAAACAGATAATCTAAGAAGTTGTAACTATTTGTCAGTGTAAAAAACAACTTCTAAACTTCAGGAACACACAGAAGCCTTCTTGCTGTTGCTTTGGGATGTAGCATGATTTCTAAAAGCAGCTCTATTCTGTTGGATGAGGAGTTAACCAATTGTGTCTTAAATGGAACCTCTCCCTTTATCCTCAGTAGGGTTTTTGTAATGGTATTTTTGTGCTGTTAGTGATCATACTTCTGGTACTCCTGGCAAGTCTTACATGAATAAATATTCCTAATAATTAATGTTAATAAGCTTCACTGTATTTTAATATTAAACAAACCCCAAAAATAGTGCAGACATCAAACTTAAAAAAATTCTGTTTCACACTTCTGTCTTTTTTTATCAATGACATTACTGAGATTTTTCTCCTTGTTAAAAATGGTGACACTAATTTTTAAGGGTGTGGATTCTGACAGTGGCCTGTGAAGTGCCTGCTGTCCTTTGGCACCCAAGGCCTTTGTGCCTTCATTGATAGGGTTTTCTTAATATTTCTATTTCATTATATGTATCTTTTAAAGAGTGCATTTCTATTCTTTGTACTTCAGTCATTGCAGCTTTGTATGTTTTCATTTCTTAGAAATAGTTTGAAAAATTTCAGTACACTAATTAAATGTCTATTTTCAGGAACTTCAAGAGCAGCTGAAAATCACTGCTTTTAAGGACTTGGTTATTAGAGACAGAGAGTTGACAGGGGCACTCATAGCTTCTCTTATAAACTGTTACATCAGAGATAATGCTGCTGTGGATGGCATCATTGCCCATTTGCAAGATATCTGTCCTCTTCTTTATAGCACTGATGATGCTGTGTGTTCCAAGGTAAGCATGCATTCAGATTTTGCAGTGCTAAAACCCAACTTTAGAACCTGTTCATGTGAGTTAAGTTGGATGTAATGATTCATAAACTGTCCAAGTAGTTTCAGCACTGTAAGATCAAATGAAGGCAGGTCATGTGCACACTTGTCCCATAGTTTATTAATGCTGAAAATTACATGAGCTCTGCTTTGAAAAATTTGTAGTTATTTTTAGGGTCTCTACCTCCAATGTGATGCAGAAATGTCTTCCCAAATTTATTAAATGTATTCTTACTCCAGTCTTTCTTCGTTGTAATCTCTTGTTCTCTCTACCTGGTTTCATGGAAGTTTTGGAAAGGTAATTGTGTTTAAGAACTTCACTCTTTGAAGCCCTTTAACTGATAAAGGGAAAATGGGGAACCAGGTGGTTAAGTCTTAAGCCCTTCTCTCTACTGCCATTATGTGGTCTTCCTGTTGGACTCTCAGCAATTGATAACACTGAGTTTCCTTTTGAGAGGATGAGTTTCTACAGTTTCAGCTTTGGAGTTAGGAATAACTTAGTAACTTAGTGTTTTCCGATCTGTTCACATAAATAAATTCAGTATTTCCTGTCATTTGTCATCAGGCAAATGAACTACTTCAGCGATCTCGACAGGCTCAGAGCAAGCTGGAAAAAGAGAAGATGCTAAGAGAATCACTCAAAGAGTACCAAAAGATCAGCAATCAAGTTGACCTTGCTAATGTTTGTGCACAGTATAGGCAAGGTAAGAGATTATCACTGATCATATTCTGGTAAATAGTTCCAGCAGTACCCTTTTATGCCCTCTTATTTGTTTACTAACTTCCATCTTAGTATTTTACCATTGTTTTTAATAACTCTTAATACACATGAACCTGGTTTTGTTTAAAGCCTTTCTAGATTTTACAAACCAATTGAAGAACTTATGTGTATTCCCACTCACTTGTTTCACATTAATAGTATTTGTTTCATCTATGGTAAAAATGTTTTCTTTTTCAGGAAAATGGTGGTGCTGTCAGTAAGCAGGGGAGTATGTGACTCTGCGTTTATAGGCAGGCATTTATGCCAAAAACACTGTTTTGAAAAATGGTTCTGCACTATGCTTTGTGCAGTAGAAGCTGGTGCATAATTTAAATTTAGATAAAACTCTTTCAGCTTCTTCATAAATACACATCTTCTGACTTGCTTATTATCTCACAGGTTATGTATGTAGGCATAAACATTTCATGTTAGAGACCAGAATGAAAAGAGTTTATCTTGTGTGCTAGGATGAAAAGTGTTTGATGTCACCATTTTGTCAGATTTACTATATCAACAAATAGTGATACCTGTTTGGGTTTTATTACTTTCTCTAGTACGCTTCTATGAGGGAGTAGTTGAACTCTCCCTTACAGCTGCTGAGAAGAAAGATCCTCAAGGTCTTGGCCTTCATTTTTATAAAAATGGAGAACCAGAAGAGGATCTTGCTGGACTCCAAGCTTTTCAAGAGAGGCAAGTTTTCATAATATCTTCTTACCATCACAGGAGTGCTTTAAGTGACTGGGTTACATATACAGGATAATAACAAGCAACTAATAACAATTACTTTATAATAAGGGACAAAAAGCAGATGTTTTTGCTCAGCATGATTTTCTTGATTAATATGGCACTGATATAATCTGGAACAGAGGGTGAACTGATAGGTGCAAAAAAACATTAGACTGAATGTTATGGAAATGTTTGTTATATGATTGAGCAACTAGACTGTCAGCTGCTTGCAACAGTCTGTGACATGTTGAAAATATTAGTGATTTTTATTTACAGGCATACTTGTAACATGTGAGAATAGTATTTCTTAGGTATTTGCAGTGAAAACCGAGGTGCTTCTTTTGCTCTATTTACAGATTGAACAGCTACAAGTGTATCACCGACACCCTTCAAGAGTTAGTGAATCAGAGTAAAGCTGCTCCTCAGTCTCCCAGTGTACCCAAAAAGCCAGGTCCTCCAGTGCTGTCATCAGACCCAAACATGCTAAGCAACGAAGAAGCAGGGCATCATGTAAGAAACTAAAAAACATCAAACATAACTGCACTTGAGAAAACAGTGTGATTTAGAGGGGTGCAGACTGTTTTTAATTACAGATCTCAAAGTAGGTGGAAGTCAAGATTTGTCATGAATTGGCTTCTGTATGTACAGAATGTTCATAGAAGTTGTGATATGCAAAAACGATGAACCTATGCAATATTAGATATATACTCAGTACGGGATGTAGCATAACCACATCTAGAATAACAGTTTTGGCCTTTTCCTTTCTTAGTTTGAACAAATGCTGAAGCTGGCTCAGCGTTCAACAGATGAACTCTTCAGTATTGCACTTTACAACTGGTTGATACAAGCTGACTTGGCAGACAAACTGTTACAGGTGAGCTCGTCTCTATAAATAAAACGATTTGTTGGAAGGTATCACTGAACTGAAAGAGTGAATTGTAATAATGTTGATGCTTTTAAAAAGAGGAGAGAGCAAGAACATAAATGGTATGACTTTTGCAGGTTACTTCGCCCTTTTTGGAACCCTACCTTGTCCGGATGACCAAGATTGACCAAAACAAAGTCCGTTACATGGATTTATTGTGGAGATACTTTGAGAAGAACAGAAATTTTAGTAATGCAGCCAGAATCCTGGCTAAGTTGGCTGACCTGCATAGGTATTGATTACATATGATCTAGTGTATATAGTGAGGTAATGGTGAAAAACCCAAGCAAACTAAATTCAAATCCTAATGTGTTGGTGTTTTAAGAAAAAGCCAAGGACAAGAAAAGACTAATTCCCAAGGGTGTTTGCTAAACAAATGAAAGTTTGTGACATATATTAACTTTTAATCTAGGGCATAATTTGAAATAACTTGTTTATTTTTTTTATATTATACATTAAGTTGCACTATTTCCTGTTTTAAGTACCATATATCTTATATAGATTTTATATATTGTGGTAGTTGTAACTGTGGAGCAGTGGATTGAGAAACATACCAGAACTGCTCCTGCAACAGAGATGAAAGTTGGATAGTTGGATAATGTCCTGTATGATTTAGTAAAGTCAGAAGTCACATGCTAGTTCCCAGAGTCTAGTTGTAACAAACTAAACTAGTAACTCATTTAATTTTGGATATGTTTTGCAGCACAGAAATTTCACTTCAGCAGCGTCTCGAATACATAGCACGTGCCATTTTGAGTGCCAAAAGTTCCACTGCCATATCCTCTATTGCTGCAGATGGTGAATTCCTACATGAACTAGAAGAGAAAATGGAAGTAAGACAAAAATATTGATCTAAGCTAGACTGTAAATGCATTATTTCATTTTGTCATGCTGGCACATAATATTTTTATTACAAAATACTTAAACAGTATTCTGTATTTTCTTCCTGACATTGCAAAGTTACAGCTGATCATAGAATCAGCCAGGTTGGAACAGACATCCAACCTGTCATCCAGCCCTGTCCAATCAACTAGACCGTGGCACTAAGTGTCTCATCCAGTCTTTTCTTGTAGTTGTAAATGTGATGTTTCTTACTAGTAAAATTGTCACTTTAATTTCATGACAACTTTACCATGATCATAAATTATATTTTTTCATTACAAACTTTATTTGAACAATATTCATAGAATCATAGAATCAACCAGGTTGGAAGAGACCTCCAAGATCATCCAGTCCAACCTAGCACCCAGCCCTATCCAGTCAACTAGACCATGGCACTAAGTGCCTCATCCAGGCTTTTCTTGAGTACCTCCGGGGACGGTGACTCCACCACCTCCCTGGGCAGCCCATTGGCAAATCTGTCTCTGTGAAGAACTTCCTAACATCCAGCCAGTACCTCCCCTGGCACAACTTGAAACTGTCTCAAGAGAACACTCTTGTGTGGTGAGAAGATGTGCTAGTTTGAGCCTTGCTGAGATGTATACAAAAGAAGAAA
>WAAF01009279.1:0-13310 GCA_013400475.1 Tricholaema leucomelas | reverse complement strand
GGGCGGGGGATACCCAAACCATCACATGATGCTGGACTGGATCCCCTCATCCAGATCATCAATAAAGGTATTGAACAGGACTGGGCCCAATCATCTCACAGCTTGTGGAGTGCATGATTTGAAGCGAGAGAGCTGCTGTTAGCACAATCAGCCTTAAAAACAGGTCATTATGGTTGACTTTGATTTTTCTCTTATAATTCAATGAGCACCTACAAAATCTCATCTGAGGCAAAGAAAGGAAAGGATGAGAGCAATGATAAGAAACCTCACAAAACCATGCAAAAGACCTGCAGAAGTGGATTTCTGACAAGCATAATAATTTTGTTCTCTAGACACCCCTGTATTTACTCCTGAAGCCACTGCACTGTTTGTCTCACCCCTTAAGAGGAGTGCCCTGCAGTCAGCTGCTCCCAGCTCTCTCTTCCACTTGAATAGCACCAAACAGCTGGAGAGACCCTTGTTCTGTTTTTACCAGTCAACTGTGCTTTACATCCGTGAATAGACTCAAAGTTCCAGACAGAGCCAAATGACTTAAAAGAGCTGTAGTCACTAACACAGGGTCAAATTCCTGTCTTCTACTGTAGTAATAATGAATGAGGGAATTACCTGAAGGCCCAACTCAAGAGAAACTTTCAGAAGAGTGATGTCTGGCAAGTTGTCCATGAGTGTTGCTATTTTAAATGCATCCTGGGCAAGCTTGAAGATGTGTGATGAGGAGTGGATATTTTTCTGGATGGATTCTAACACTGTTTCCAGCCTCCGAACATCACCTGCAAGGTGTAGATAGAATCATCAAAACAGAATAAGCTCCCAAATCATCCATAGATTCCTAATAATTGAAGTTGCCATTACTATGCAGTACCATCATGTTTCAGTTGTACAAACTTTTTAAATAAACCTTCCATAATTATATCACATGAACAAAAGATACAATACAGCACAAATTCCGCTAGTGCCTAATGATGTTAATGTAGTACATGGCCAAATGAGATCCTGATTTGTGAATTTTGGAAGTGATTTGTCCATTGTAGGTTTCACAGACTATGTTGTGCATCAGAAGAACAAAAAGTTTCAAATCAAGTCCATCTGGCTATCACCTAACTAGTTTAACCACATGGCTAGAAATTTAAGTAACAAATTTAAGTGAATTATGTTTAACATTCCCATTTCAACCTTATGTCAGACTGTGGTTTAGGTTCCTAAACACAAGGTTCATAATCTATTCCTTGCATGCAATATTAAAAGCATACATTTAGTTGAGTACCAAACTGACAGCAACGTACCTTTGGCTGCTGTTAGCATGGTCGATGCCAGCTCACATTGCTGGGATTCAATGTGACTTAGGGTGAACCAGCGGGGATAGCGATTTGGCACAACAGATGCAATGTGATGTGGGCGGGACACATCTCCTGAAGGAGCCATAGATTCCAATACTAGCAACCTGAAATAAAGAAATCCTTTTTCATTAAGTCATTATTATGTTAGGTTATTGTTGCTGTTTAAGCTTTCCTGGAGCCCACAAGCTCAACAAAACAGAATTTAGGATGCCTCCCTTCTCCCTGTATGGAAAAGGCAGCAATTAGGCAGAAAAGGTAAAAGGGGTAAAACCACCAAAGAACAGCGTTGCACTGATTTGGAAGTTAAAAAGTAATTTTAACAAAACAAGTAAAAGGTATTTAAACAAAAGGAAGGTTACAGAAATGTAAGGGGATACATATATATATATATACGCGCACACACAAAACCAGGTTGGATGGCAGTGGATAATTTGTATTGAAATGGATTCTCTTTGGATGCAGGTCCCAACATGAGTTAGCAGGTCTGGTCACATGGAACAGGCCCAAGCCACATGGTTAACAGGAGCAACAGCAGAAGGTGTTGTAGAGGCGAAGGCAGGAGAAAGTGAGCAGGAAGTTAATTGCCTCTTAAATGAGGTTGTGGACAGGAAATGGGAGTGGAATAGACTTTGACCCAGGGGTCCCACCCCCATAGGTGGGGCCAGGTCTCCCTGCCCACCTGGAGTCAGGTTTCCAGTCCAGTCCCCCACCCCACAATGGGCTTAACCCAGCACAGTCCACCCCTTTAATTCCATTTTCCACTTCCTGCAACAGTATCTTCATCAAATTAGGAAGTGTCTCTATATATGATGAGTATTAGAGTTCATGTTGCAAGGTCTTTCTTCATCCCAGCTGTCTTCCAGGGCAGTTTGTCTCTCCAGTGCAGGTTGCGTTTGAGCAGGGCAGGAATGTGGAAGAAATAATCAGGAAGCCAAGAAACAGTCATTTCACTGAAGGGAAATCAGGAACAGTCTTTTGCTGTAGGACATCAGGAAAGTAGATGCAGGTGAGACTGTACAGGACTCCTCCAAGTTGGTGCTTGTGTGCTGTGGATTCTGCTGGATGCCATGTTGTGATATAAGTGGTTATAAGTTTCTTTTCTAGTTACAACTATTATACAGTGACTACATTAACCAATGTTACACACACAGGGATTAGACTTTCAGCCAAAGTTAGGTTTCTCTGTGGAACACACTGAATATTACATATTGGGTCACATTAGAAGCTTTTATGACCAAGACCTTCAGCAGAGACCACCCCTTTGATAGGTTTGCCCCCACCAGAAGCAGGAGAAACCCACAGTTTTCCCAAATAGATTATTTTCTGTGCTAGTTTGAAGCTAGCTAGAATGTTTTGGTGAGAAGAACTAGATTACAGGCTGTGAAAGGANTATTTCTGTAAATATCTGCTTGTAAATTGTGCTAGCTGTAAATATAAGCTTCATTCATATTTCCAGAGCCATCTGAGTTTAGTCTGGGTGATTTCTAAAGTGGCGGGGGGGGGGGCAGGGAACACCCAAACCATCACATTTTCATAGACTACAGGAATCCCCCATCTCCCTCAACTATAGGCAACAGGTCTGATTGAGCAGAACCAGATCAATTGACCTATCCCCTGCTATTTACCAACCAGGTGGCTCATGCTAGGTGTTTTTCCCAGTTATTGAAAGTTCCATCCCCTATAGCTTTCAGAGTGGTCTTCAGCAAGCCATTGTAGTGCTCAATCTTCTCTGCAGCTGGTACATAGTATGGGATGTTGTCGCAGAAGGGGATTCTGCCTCCTACACCGGTTGTGGCAGAGGGGAGAAATTAATTGGTGGGAGATAATATTATATAAAAATATATATTTATTCNGCTCACTGGCAGGCCGATCGCATGCAGACAAGTAGAGTCTGCTTCCTGGTAACTCGGCAGCAATGGCGCTTACCAGGCAGTAAAGGCAGGCAATACAGGATCTGGTCCTGATAACTCACTGCAGTAGTGTGCAAGGAGTGCACAGCTGGCTGGGAGACTATGGGAGAATCTGTCTCCGTAATAACAGCAAATAGGCATAAGCAAGAGGCTGGTGAGTCTAAAGCCCAATAATGAGCAAGTGTGCCTGAATGTGAGCAATCGTGAGCAGGGGGGGCGCGAGCTGCAGGGGAGTCAGAGCACACTGGTGAAGCGAGAGAGCGAGAGAGCAGAAGCACGTTGTTTACCTGCGTAGCTCTATTTATCAACTGTGGGCCAAGATTAATGGCCCTTTGGCCACTAGAATGACCAATCCGGTTATGGCAGTCAGCCAAACAATACCATAATAGGCTAAATCACAAATCCGGATTTTTCCAAATATGGGGAAAACATGGGTAGGCCACACGCTAAGCACGTGGGCTTATGCAACATGTTTACAACCACATTATATAACCTGTTTACAACCTGGACCTTAGGTAGGCCAGACTTTGTGGCACCAGGCCTATTGTGCCCTTTTTGTGCTTGTTTATCCATTTAATGTGCTTACCTCTGGTTTAGGCAGGAAAACATGTCAAGGCAAGGTAAGGCAAGAAAATAAGCCTATTTTCAGGCCTACAGGCCCTCCACAACAGATGTGGTAAATCCATTCAATCCCATGTTCTTTTTCCCAGTTGCTTATGAGGTTATTCTTTAAATGGGTCCAATTATTTGATTCAATTCTCTCTGGGGTACCATGTCTCCACAGGATGTGTCCCTCCAGACCCAGAATGGTGTTGTGGGCAGTGGCATGAGGTACAGTATAGGTCTCCAGCCACCCAGTGTTTGATTCTACCATGGTCAACACATTGTCTGCCATTGCAAGATCAAAGCAGTGATGTAATTGATCTGTCAGGCTTCTCCATACATGCATTTGGACCACTATCCTCCATACCAAAGTTTTCATGCACTTATCTTGCTTTAGAGCAGCACAAATGCCACAGTTGTGAATAACCGGTGTTCTAGCATCCATGAATATATCCACTGATCTGTCACAAGCCCATTGGTAGGTGGCATCTCTTCCTTTGTGACCAGAAGAGTCATGCACCCATTGACCTAATATGCTTGATAGTTGTGCTGAGGTTCCTCAGTGGCTCTGCTTTTGAAAACATATGCATCTATGTGTTGTATCCTCACTGGCAGTTTGTCCAGGCAGGTAGCAACGTCTTGCCAGATGTCAACAGCCCAAATAGGCTTCTTTTGTTGCTGCCAATCATTTCATTTCCATTCCTTGAGCCACCCCCACAAGGCATTTACTGCCATCCACAAATCAGTGTGTATGTAGAACACTGGCCACTTTTCCCATTCTGCTATGTCCAGGGCCAGCTGGATGGCTTTTAGCTCAGCGAATTGGCTTGATTTGCCTTCACCAGCTCTTGCCTCAGCAACTCTACATGTAGGATTCCAGACTGCAGCCTTCCATCTCCACTCGTTTCCTACAAGACCGCAAGATCCATCTGTGAATAGAGCATAGTCCTTTTCATTATTAGGGAGATCATTATATAGGAGGGTTTCCTCAGCACAAGTTACTGTCTTCTCTGGTGGCATTCCAAAGTTGGTACTCTCTGACCAGTTTGTGATTACTTCCACTATGCCTGGGTGTTCAAGGCTCCCCATTCTAGCTCTCTGGGTTATCAGAGCCATCCATTTACTCCAAGTGCCATCTGTTTCATGGTGTGGAGTTGAGCCTTTCCCTTTAAGCATCCATGTCAGGACTGGAAGTCTTGCAGCTAAAAGGAGTGGTGACTCCAATCCAGGCACCTCAGAAGCAGCTTGAACTCCCTCACAGGCGATCAGAAGTTTCTTTTCCATTGGGAGTGTAGTTAGCCTCCAAGCCTTTGTATCCCTTACTCCAGAACCCAACTGGGTGGCCTCTTGTTTCTCTGGGAGCTTTCTGCCATGAACTCCAGGTGGGACCATTCTCAGCAGCTGCAGGATAAAGTATATTCTTAATTTCTGGTCCATTCCAAACAGGTCCCAAGGCCATAGCATGGACAATTTATTTTGTCAAATGCTACCTATTGTTCAGGTCCTCACTCAAAATTATTTTAACATAACTCAGAAGAGAAGAGTGGATTTACAATTTGACTGTATCTGGGAATGTGCATTTTCCCCAAGGACTGTGTGTCATCTTAGTGGGTCTCACCATGGTGGCTACCTTATTTACCACATGCAGGGGAACATGGTGGTGGCCATCTTGCCATCAAATTCCCAGAAACTGGATCTCTCTGGCAGGCCCTTTTACCTTGCTCCTCTTTATGGCAAACAGCCTCCAACAGGCTATCAATTATCTTCTTGCCCTTCTCGAAGGTCTCCTCTGCTGTCTCACCCCATACAATAATGTCATTGATGAATTGCAGACGTTCAGGAGCTCCACCCTTCTCCAGTGCTGTCTGAATCACTCCTTGGCAGATTGTAGGGCTGTGCTTCCACCCCCGGGGCAAATGATTCCAGGTGTACTGAATGCCTCTCCAGGTAAAAGCAAACTGCAGCCTACACTGTTCTGCAATGGAGAAGACAGCATTAACAATTTCTATTGTGGCATACCACTTGGCCTTCTTTGATTCCAATTCATACTGGAGCTCCAACAGGTCTGGCACAGCCACATTGACCAACGCCTCCACCATCCAAGAGGCCTACTGCTTACATGTTCCAAATAAAGTGGCTCCTGCCACACACACAGGGCAGGAGGAGGAGGAAAGGAGCACTGGGGAATGTAGATTTAGGTTTTTTTGATGGATGGGGAAAACTTCAAGGGGGTTTGCCATGGTAATTGCTTTGTAATGTCTATCGCTGTATTTCTCTCTCTCAATACAATTCTGTATTTTCTCTCCAATTTGATTTGAGAGTTTAATTTCTGTCGGCTCTCTTTAAAAAACTATGACAGACTATTTAAGAGGAGGAAAGGAGAACTAACTGACCTTGTTCTGAGTCTATAAAGAGATAGCAGAATTATGGGATTGAATAACAATCTTCTAGTCCCCAGAAATTTTTTTTTAACCCTATAGCCTCAACCTGGGACATACCTCTTCTCCGCCTGGCTGGAGGCAGGGCCCCTCTAATACTGGGCATGATTTCTACATGCTACACACAGACTTGAGTTACCGGCAGAATCACCCCTTGGGTGAGATGAATCTGCAGGACAATGGGACAGCCCCTCTGCTGAAGGAATTCTTTCCAGTGTTGCCATCTTGCAGTTTCCATACTCTTGGCCAGAGAGCTGAGGTAGGCTGGCCATGCCATCTGTCCACATTCTCACTATAGTCACAGAGGGTTTGCCACAGTGACCCTTGGGATGCCCCTGCCTAGCTTGAGCTGGTCTCCTAGGAAGAAGACAGTGTGTATTTTTAATAGCAGAGACATAGATTCATTTGGAATGAGAAGGACAAGTGTCATTCCCCTTCTTCAATTCTGACATGGAGGCTTTAAGATCATTCATGTCTCAAATCAAGGTTTCTAGGGCGGAGACCGCAGCCTTGAGAAATACACTGCCTTTGAATTGCCTTAGGTTATTAGTGAATTCAGAGATGGTTGGAAGATTTCCACTGTCTCCACCCAAGAGTGTCCCTCCCAGTGTATGCATGTATGTAGAAGAGGCACAGTGGGTAAGTTTCTTTAAGAGAGCCCATTGCATGCATACATTATCAGAGATCAAGGGGAGTTATCCATTTCCATAAATTATCTCTCGCACAGCCATTTGTTTTAAACACATAATCCCCTGTTCCATAGTTGCCCACTCTAGAGGGCAGTAAATCATATCCTCTTTGGAGGGGTAACAGTGTCTTACAGCAGCAAGAAGGCAGGCCCAAAGCACATGTGCACCATCAAGCCTCCCCGACTCTTTATCGATGACCCTGTCTCTGGGCAGAGATCTGAGTTGTCTTCTCTTTCATCTAATTCTACAGTTTCTGCACTCCCATCCCAACATCTCAAGAGCCATACCAATAATGACTCACCATTGGTTCATGTGTAGTCTAGTTGCATTTGTCCAATCTCCTTTTGAAGTGTTGCAGTGATGGTTATTATTTCATTGTCTGAATCATTGCCATCCACTGGTAGGTTCTGGGATGAACTTGGTGCAGCAAAGGTACCCTCGCTGGCATCTGAGTCTGGAATAGGTCTATCTGCCTTCTGTAACTTTTTCCTGCATGTTATAACATGAGCCAGAGAAACTGTGTTCAGAAGAAACAGGGGGTGTAGCCAGGACCCTGTCAGGAGCAGCTGGGGGTGGGGCAAACCGTCAGGACTGCGACTGGGGTGGAACTGCAGCTGGAGCCACACAGGCACTGCTGCAGTCAGACTCCTCCCCCTGTTGGGCTCAGGCTACGCCATTGCCACAGCAAGTGTGGAAAACCGAGGACTCGGTGGAGGTAGGAGCTCTGCCGCATCCACACTGGCAGCACATGGAAGCGGCAGAAGAAGCTCTTAAAAGAGTAGTGCCAGCTCCCCCTTCCTCCTGACAGAGAGTTCTTTAAAGGGTAGCACGCACTACTGCCCACTCCACCTCCCCGCCATGCGGCCAAAACCAACCTATCATTGCCTGGATTGCATTCAAGCATAGGGCACAAATTTCTATAAAATACCATTTCTTCCCCAAAACATTTGCATCTGGAAAGCCTGATTCAAAACAAACATTATCAGAACAATTTCCTGTATCAGAAAAATTCCCAAACCTTGTAAAACTCCCAATGCTGATAGAATTTGAGAGAGTCATTGGCTACTGGAATGGGCTGCCCAGGGAGGTGGTGGAGTCGCTGTCCCTGGGGCTGTTCAAGGCAAGGTTGGACGTGGCACTTGGTGCCATGGTCTAGCCTTGAGCTCTGTGGTAAAGGGTTGGACTTGATGATCTGTGAGGTCTCTTCCAACCTTGATAATACTGTGATACTGTGAATCCACAAAATACATGAAAAACTTTTACCCAGTCCACCATCATGTCCACTGTTATCCAGATCATGTGATAAGTTACAAATTCATACAACCAGCTCCAGAACAACCACCCAAAAGCCTAAAGGTGTTGAAGAGGTTAAGGCAGAAGGAGAGTGAGCAGGAAGTTGACTGCCTCTTAAACGGAGTTGTGGACAGGAAGTGGGAGTGGAATAAACTTTGACCTAGGGGTCTCACCCACCTAGGTGGGGTCAGATTTCCAGTCCACTCCCCCACTCCAGGATGGGCTTCCACCCAGCACAGTTACTCATTAGCAAAACTAAAGCTGCAAGAACCCTTGACCTTGTTTATAAAATATCTCTTTGTTTATGGATATAAGGGTATTGGAAAATCATTTCTCTTCTTGGGGAATCTTAAAAGTCCATTTGCCAAACTTGCCTACATCAGTGAGCATCTGCAGAAATTCACGGGACAATTAAGTCATCCATTAGCCAGGACAAAAGGGACTTTCCTGCATCATGCATAGACTTGAAGCTTTTTTAGCTTTGACCCACAGCCCTCAGGAAGGAAGTACCTCCCCATCATACTAAAAACATGTAAATATTTACAAATATTTGAAATATACTTTCTTTACTTACAAATATTCAAAGTAAGGTAGAGGGATATTCAACAAGAGATTAATATTTTGACCGTACAATAAATTCAGACATACCAAAAAGGACATTTTACTGTTCAAATATGAACTATTTTTTAAAGTCTTAAAACTCTACCCTACTAATATTTGATAATGTGCACGCTAATGTGAAAAAAAACCCAGACTTCCCTTTTGATTTGTATTGAATCAAATTTCTTCCCTAGTACCACTGAGACACCTCTTTATATACATAAATATAAAACACACATGAATTATTCAGATGCATTATTAAATGGTTTCAATAAGGAGGCAAAATCCCAACTACATACATAAGGTTTATTAGATTACAAGTAACAGTAAATAGACAAAGAGCATGAAAGGAAGAGGCTGTTTTGGGGAAATCTTTTGTTGGCAATTTCATTGCTAATTTCTATGTTCCTTTGCTGTGACAAGAAATTGCTGTGACAAGTAGCAGCTTTCATGCAATTTGGACAAGATTAGGGAAGCAGCACAGCAAGAACAAGCAGATTTAGCATTCTTCACATTTTTTCCCTTTCAAACATCAATTATTTAGCTAGATTTTAGAAAACCTACTTTGTGATTAAACATCACCATTACAGTCTGACTCCCAAAGCCTAGTTGAAATTCAGGCTTAATAAGGGATCAGCCAAACATTCATGTTCATATTCCAAGTGAGCAGTCAATTGGGTCACCACAGATCCACATTCTTCAAGGCTCTACTCCATATGTTTCAGTGCTGCAAGTAGAGAATTGTAGACAGAAGTGACCATCAGGGATAGCACACTCTGTCCTTGCAGACCTGAGGTGCATGCATGCAAAGCCTTATGGTCTCAGCTTCCATTGATTTCATACAGACTATTTCACACACAGCCAATCTTTATGAGAATTTTTGAGAAGTACCAAAGAATGCAGACAGATATAGAATAGAAAGTGTCTACATCTGGCATTACCACAGTTCAAGATATCAGTCCACATTTTTTAAGTGCCAAATACTGTGGGGAAAATTTTCTCCCTAGCAGGCATGAGCTGTAAACATCAGAGCTCATGCTGGGAAACTGTCCTTGGGCTGTCTTGGGCTCAGGAAACCAAGCTGTAAATAAAGAGCACCCCACACACAGCTGCAGGGGGCTGAGCTTGCCATCCCACAGGGGTGGGCATCAGCCATTGTTGATTCAGTGTGACCTATCTCTACCTTGCACATAACTTTAAGCCAATCCGACAGAACCACGCCGGCAGTAGCCTGTCATAGGGTATAAATTGTGCTGTGCTGCAAATAAACTTTGGAGTCTATTCTATCAACTCATATTGAGTGTTGCCTCTTGATCCCCTCCTCCCTGGGGCCTGAACCCTGTCGGTATTGCTGGACCGATCCCTCGCGGGCGAAACTTCCTGGCAAAATACATAAAAAAAAAAAAACAACCAAAAAATATATTAAAAAGATGAATTCTCATCTGCTTTCTAAAGTGATGTCAAGAGATCTATGTAGAACAGCTCTGATTATGCTGACGTCTCCTGTGATTTTATCATATGGGAACAGACAACTCATACTGATCTGTTTGAGAGGTAACTTTGCCCAATGGCAGCTTCATGTCAAAAGATAGCTGGAACTCCCCAAGATTAACTAGAGATTTCATAATTTAGATCTTTAAGTGCCTTGCTTGCTTTTCCAGTTGAGAAAGGAAACTTCCAGTAAAGAAGTTTTCAGTTATAATTTGTTTCTGGGGAAAGCCTAAATCTTTCCTCAAGAGGAATAGCTTGCTGCCATCGCATTTGCTGAAGCATTCAGTGCACTGTGCAAAGCTACTGAGAGTTGTCTATTCCAGCCTTTCAATACGGTTTTTGTAGTTTAGTTTAAAGATGAAAACCTTCTCTGAGAAACACACTAAGATAGTGACTGGAATTAAATTCAAGGACACAATTCTACTTCAGAAAACTAATCTTTTTTTCTTAAAAAAAAAACAACCAACACACACAACCACACATTTTGTACTACCTTGCTGATCTGGTACAACTAGAGTTTTTGATGCACTTAACTTGCAGTGTAAGAAAAAGGATGTACTTAGCCTCAACAGCATTCTTATCATACATTTGAACATTCTCAATAGTTTATCAGTAACATACTTTTTTTAGTGCTATGGTCTAGTTGACCGGATAGGGCTGGGTGATAGGTTGGACTGGATGATCTTGGAGGTCTCTTCCAACCTGGTTGATTCTATTCTATTCTGTCCTCTCAATCTATTTCGTAAAATTCTAATCATAAGATGCAAGTATGCAATCATATTTCTTAGACTTCTTCCCTAATATCCACTATTAGACACTCTCAGAGGCAATAAAGAAACCAAATAGGCTAAGTAGACCTTTGGCATGACCTGATAGTAGCTATATTTTGTTCTTATGCATGCTCTCCTATTTAGTCCTTTGGACACAGGATTATTTTCTCCCCAGTTAGCTTTCTGCAGAAACTAACTCTGGAATACATGCCTCCAAATCACTAGGATACAACCTATCTGACGAAGCTAAATGCTACTTATGAGGATAGTGTGTCCTTCAATCACTATGCAATAATTCTTGACAATAATGGCCAGGAAAAGTCAATTTATTTATTTATTTGGTTTTAATCCGTAATTGATTTTCCTTAGTATTCAGTCATGGCTATTCTTTGTCAACCATCATTTACTACAAGTTCTTGACGCCAACCAGACAATTCAGATAGGACCAGTTTCTTCCCTACACTGTATGTGGGCAACATTGATTTATTGGTGATCATTTAGACTCTTGGAACTTCCATCAGAAGGCCCTTCTCAGCCACTATTAACAATCCAGTCTGTCCTGAGATAAAGCCAACACACACTGAGCACTCCCTGAGAAACATCTTTTTCCCTGATTACTGAAGACAAATGGGATGCAAGTCAGTCATTTTGTTGTTATATGACATACTCCATTTCAATCCCAACTGTGGAGAGATTTTTGCTAACAGGACATGAATTGATAAACATGAGCACCCGTGCTGCAAAGTGTCCTTGAGTCCATCTCGGACTCAGGAAGCTAGGCAGCGGGTGGCACACCCCACATGCAGCTGCAGGAGGTAGAGTGCCAGCTGCAGGGAGCCAGGTCAGCCAGACACAGGGGGCTGATCCTGCAGGTTGTTGATATAATGGTAACCTATCTGTACCATGCACATAACCCTGGACCAATCTGTACTTTCCACATGTACCAATCTTAAACTAAGTTAGCTGTGCATACCTCTTCCAAGTAAGCATATAAGTCACTGTAAAACGGAAATAAATTGGAGAACGACCATCTAACCATACTGGTGGACCAAGAGTCGTTTAATCCAGGGTGCAACGCCGGCAAATGGCACCTGAACAGGAAGAAACAGGCATCAGGGAAGACTGAGGTATGCAGACCAGCAGCGGGTAGGACCGCAAAAACGGGCCGGGGTCGGTACGTGCCGACAACACTGCGGACATTTCAGAAAGTAATGTCACCGGTGACACCGGACCGGAGGGCGCTGCAAATAGGAGGCAATAAGCCAGAAACTTGGAAGCCGCGGCCAAGTACTCCATGTGGGCAGGTAAGGCTGTGAGAGGGACACAGCATTGCATTTTGGCAAGCATATTCTCTGTGAGAAGGCTTATGCCAGGACCAAGCTTCGTGTGCTGATCACATAGGAAGTTAGAGGGACTTTATGAAGCAGATCCGTATGATGTCTAGCCCAGAGCGCTGGAGAGAAGTGGGAGACGCAATATGGGATGCGGTTACTACTGACGGTAAAGACTTTAAAATCGCTCAAAGGCTCGATTCCGCCTGGCGAGACGTAAATAAATATCTTAGCGGACATGAAAGCTGACCGACAGGTCGCTATGGCTGCTGCGCGTGACTGGGAAACACCCCGACCGGCGATTAGTAATGGTGGCCGCGATAAGCACTCAGCCAGCAAAAGCGGCAAAGCTTTCTGAGTTTGGAAAGTTTTCGGAACTGCCGTGAAGCAGCTTGGCACTGCAACCGTGCGTGCTGCGATAAATTTACTGAGTGCTGCTAATGACCCACCAATAGCCGTCGACGACCGACCACCCACCCACGGACCCTGCTACGGCACCTCTTACCCGCGATTGCCAGGTTCCAGTTTGCCGTCTGAAAATGCAGCCCCCCCCCCCCGCGCCCCCACCGACAGCGTGCAATACAGGACAGAGATAGATTTTTCGCTCTTAAAAAGAAAAAGGAAAACCCACTAAAGAGACAGAGGGACGAAGAGCAGAGAAAAAGAGACAGCAGAGTGATCACACCAAGGAAACTGGACACCGCTCCCTTCTCCAGTGACGAGAGCCTCAGAAAGCAGTCCTGGATCCACCCTTCACCATCCCCCACACCTCGTAGCACGCCTCCCCCAGCACACAACGCACCCTGCAGAAGAAATGCACAGCTGATAGAGCTTCCTGACAAGTCTCC
>WAAF01009274.1:0-33502 GCA_013400475.1 Tricholaema leucomelas | reverse complement strand
AGCTGGCACTTAGGGACATGGTTTAGTGTTGGCTCTGCAGTGCTGTGTGGAAGATTTGTCTGAATGAGCCTGGAGGTCTCTTGCAACAGGATATTTGCTATGATCCTGTGGGATGTATATTTACTGTTCTGCTGGGCAACAAAATGCTCAGTATTGAACACTCACAGGATTTTGAGCAAGGAGAAGTTAGGTTAGACTAGAGGGGACCTTTGTCTTGAATGTTAATAACAATTGAAAAGTGACTGTGATGCAACCTGTGGAGCTGGCACTTAGAGACATGTTTTAGTGCTGGGTTGAAGATTGGGCTGGATGAGCTTGGAAGTCTTTTCTAACCAGATGTTTTCTGTGATGAAGAAAATAAATCCCATGCTGACATCAAAGAGCAGACATGGAGATAGAAGTAAAATCCTAGTTTGGCTTCATAAAGAGGTTTCTCAGAGATCTCTGGATGGCTCAGACTTGGTTTCTAGCACCTTTTTTTTTGGTTGCTATTATTCTTCAAGTGAACCCCAGAGTTCTCATTCAGAATGGGTATAGGGCATGGCACTGAGAAAAGAGCCCCTGCCATCAAGATGCTTGTCCTAAAGCATCTGAAAAGCTAAGAATGCCATCTGCTGTCTCCTGAGAGCAGTCTGCCTGGTTTAGATGTGCTTTTGTCTAGAGCATGGAGGAGCAGGAGTGTACATACAGACTGCAGCTCACTGGTGGCAGCCGCAGTGTGCTGGGCTCCCAGCTGCTCAATTGTGGCTCCCGCCTGCTCCTGTCTCCATGGTGGGCAGGGGAAGATGCTGCTCTTCCAGATCAGAATAGGAAGGATGCAGTCTGCACTGGGGGTTGGACTGGATGACCTTCAGAGGTCCCTTCCAACCCACACCATTCTGTGAGTCTATGATTCCTCACTGTTTTCTGCTGGCATTGATCCCCAGAGGATATCTTAGCTGCATCTAGGATTGTAGAATCAGTCAGAGTGGGAGGGGACCGCAAGGATCATCCAGTCCCACCCCCCTGCCGTGGCCAGGGACAGCCTACCCTAGAGCAGGCTGCCCACAGCCTCATCGAGCCTGGCCTTAAACACCTCCAGGGATGGGACCTCAACCACCTCCCTGGGCAACCCATTCCAGGCTCTCACCACTCTCATGCTCAACAACTTCTTCCTCATGTCCACTCTGACTCTCCCCACCTCCAGCTTTGCTCCATTCCCCCTAGTCCTGTTACTACCTGACATCTAACCTCATCCCAGGCTTGCATCCAATGTCCTTTCATGTTTGCATTCCACTTGGCCCAAACTGTGAATTGCTTATTATTCCAGTATCTGAAGGGAGCCTACAGGAAGGCTGGAGAGGGACTATTGACAAGGTCTGGGAATGTCAGGACGAGGGGGAATGGGTTTAAGCTGGAGGAGGGGAGATTTACGTTCATTTTCAGAAATGATCTGTGTGCAGTTTTGGAGCCCCCAGCACAAGAAGGACATGAAACTGCTGGAGCCAGTCCAGAGGAGAGCCAAGAAGATGCTCAGAGGGCTGCAGCAGCTCTGCTATGAGGACAGGCTGAGAGAGTTGGGGCTCTGCAGCCTGCAGAAGAGAAGGCTTCAAGGAGACCTTAGAGTGGCTTTCCAGTATCTGAAGGGAGCCTACAGGAAGGCTGGGGAGGGACTATTGACAAGGTCTGGGAATGTCAGGACGAGGGGGAATGGGTTTAAGCTGGCAGAGGGGAGATTTAGACTGGATGTTAGGAGGAAGTTCTTTACAGTGAGGGTGGTGAGACACTGGCACAGGTTGCCCAGGGAGGTTGTGGATGCTTCCTCCCTGGAGGTGTTTAAGGCCAGGCTGGATGAGGCCTTGAGCAGCCTGCTCTAGTGGGAGGTGTCCCTGCCTATGGCAGGGGGTTGGAGCTGGATGATCCTTGAGGTCCCTTCCAACTTAAACCATTCTATGATTCTCTCAACCATTGAATACATTTTGTCTCCAAATGGATGGCTTTTTTTTTTCAGTAGTGATCTGGATGTGTCTTGTGCCAGTGCTAGAGAGGGGGAAAAAACCAACGCGCACCAAACCGAGACAACTCTGAGGAAGCATCTGTCGTGGAGGCAGGGAATTAACGTGACTGAGTCAGGAATTCTGGACTGATTTTGTTTTCTTGGAACCCCACCCCCAGAACTAGACACAAAAATTAATTTAGCTTATTAAGAGATTCAGTTTGATCAGGAATATCTTTCCAAAAAGGATATTATAGGTAAAGGTAGCTGTTTAGGAAGTCAGGGAATGGAAAAGGCTAAGCTATAAAGGACAGGCTGAGAGAGTTGGTGCTCTTCAGTCTGGAGAAGAGAAGGATTCAAGGAGACCTTATAATGGCCTTCCAGTAGCTGAAGGGGACCTACAGGAAGGTTTGAGAGGGACTGTTGTTAAGGTCTTGTAGTGACAGGAGGAGGAGTAATGGGTTTAAACTGGCAGAGGGGAGATTTAGACTGGATGTTAGGAGGAAGTTCTTTACAGTGAGGGTGGTAAGACACTGGCACAGGTTGCCCAGGGAGGTTGTGGATGCTTCCTCCCTGGAGGCGTTTAAGGCCAGGCTGGCTGAGGCCTTGAGCAACCTGCTCTAGTGGGCGGTGTCCCTGCCTATGGCAGGGGGTTGAAAGTGACTGATCTTTGAGGTCCCTTCCAACCTAGGCCATTCTGTGATTCTATAGGCACAGCTTTACCCCACTATCAATCAGGCTGGGCAGAAGATTAAAGGAAAAGCTTACTCATGGTGGTGAGATAGGCACTTGGTAATGATCCTTTGCTGCATTTCTCTGCAGGAGCAGCCTTCTGACACTGCAAGCAATATCCAATCATAGAGATCCACGCCACAGAAGCCCTTAGGCAAGTGGCAGAGCTGCCAGACCTGGAAATGTCTTGAGCACTTCTTCCCAAGTGGGGTGGTTGTGGAGTGATGCTGCCTTCACAGCGGCAGGGGAGAGCCAAAACTGCTATGGTCCCCTGGTCTGGGGGGAGCAGCTCTGCCGTGAGGAAAGACTGAAAGAGTTGGGGCTGTGCAGTCTGGAGAAGAGGAGGCTCCCAGGTGACCTTCTTATGGCCTTTCAGGATCTGAAGGAGGCCTGCAAAAAAGCTGGGGAGGGACTTTTGAGGCTATCAGGGAGTGACAGGACTAGGGGGGATGGAGCAAAGCTGGAGGTGGGGAGAGTCAGGCTCGACATGAGGAGGAAGTTGTTGAGCATGAGAGTAGGGTAGGGTGTCCCTGGCCATGGCAGGGGAGTTGGAACTGGCTGATCCTTGTAGTCCCTTCCAACCCTGACTGATTCTATGATTCTGTGATAGAGGAAAGGAGGGCCACAAAAATGATCAGAGGTTTGGAGCAGCTGTGCTACAAAGACAGGCTGAGGGAGCTGGGGGTGTTCAGCCTGGAAAAGAGAAGGCTCGAGGGAGAGCTAATAGCAGCCTGCAGTACCTGAAGGAGGCTACAAGAAGGCTGCAGAGAGACTGTTGGCAAAGACCTGCAGGGACAGGACGAGGGCAATGGCTTCAGACTAGAGCAGAGCAGACATAGATTGGACGATGTGATGAGGAAGTTCTTCACCGTGAGAGTGGTGAGACCCTGGAATGGTTTAGCCTGGAGAAGAGAAGGCTCAGGGGTGATCTCATTGCTGTCTACAGCTACCTGAAGGGAGGCTGTAGCCAGGTGGGGTTGGGCTCTTCTCCAGAAACAATCAACAAAACAAGGGGACACAGTCTCAAGTTGTGCTGGGAGAGGTTTAGGCTGGATGTTAGGAGGAAGTTGTTGTCAGAGAGAGTGATTGCCATTGGAATGGGCTGCCCAGGGAGGTGGTGGTGTCACCGTCCCTGGAGGTGTTGAAGCAAAGCCTGGATGAGGCACTTAGTGCCATGGTCTGGTTGATTGGCTAGGGCTGGGTGCTAGGTTGGACTGGATGATCTTGGAGGTCTCTTCCAACCTGGTTGATTCTGTGATTCTATGGACATGTTCCCCTGTGACCTCCTCTAGGTGATCTGCCCTGGCAGGAGGCTTGAACTTGCATCATCTTTCAAGGTCCCTTCCAACCCCTAACGCTCTGTGGTTCTGGTTTTGTTCAGAGGGTGAGGCAAGGACCTGGACAAGCAGAAGGCAGTTGTGCTTGCACACACATGTTGCTTGTAGGCATCTTCTGGTGTGTATCTGGGGATGGTTCAGTTTGAAAAGTCAGTGAAAGCATTGTTTGAAGACAGAGGAATGGGGATATCATCACTGTCCCCTGGGGGTGTTCAGGCACCATGTGGACCCTTCAGTGCTGAGTCTGAGGTTGGGTTGGACTGGACGAGCTCAGAGATCTCTTCCAACGGGATGTATTCTGTGGTTCTGTGAATAGATGCCCAAAATGCCCAAACTTTCTTCTTTCTTCAGCTAGTTTTCTGTCCTGTATTGTGCCTTTCCTCCCTCTTCCAAGACCTTTTCTATTATTCTTGAAATAGACATTACATCAGCCCCAAGTACGCTGCACACCCACAGCATTTGCTTTAGCTAGCAATCTGCCACCAATATTTTAAGACTCCAGCAAGACAGTAAGGAACTACCTCCCCAGATTGTTGCTGTGAAGCCATCCTTAACTGAACTGTGCCATATGAATTTCCACTGCAACACTGGAGAAGAATGTTGTCAGTGTCTTTCTCCACTAATTGCTGCAGATGAACTGATCTAAGACAGCTTGCTGTGACTGCTGACCATTTGGTGACACACACACACACACACAAAAGATCTGGCATTTTCCAGACTTTCCTTGAAAATTGGAATATGCCCTTCAATATTTATGAATATTTCATGGTTTTTCCATTTTCTAAACTAATGCCTCCACCCTGGAGAATATTACTGGAGTCACTGTCCCTGAAGGTCATAGGATCATAGGGTCATAGGCTGTTAGGGGTTGGAAGGGACCCAAGGAGATCATCGAGTCCAGCCCCTCTGCCAGAGCAGGACAATCCTATCTAACACAGATCACAGAGGAACACATCCAGACAGGCCTTGAAAGGCTCCAGAGAAGGAGACTCCACAGCCCCTCTGGGGAGCCTGTTCCAGTGTTCTGGGACCCTTACAGTAAAGAAGTTCCCCCTTGTGTTGAGGCAGAACCTCTTTTGCTGCAATTTGCACCCATTGCTTCTTGTCCTATCCCAGGCAGCAGTGAGCAGAGCCTGTCCCCCCACTCCTGGCAGCCCTCAGATACTTACAAACATTTATCAAATCTCCTCTCAGTCTTCTCTTCTCCAGACTAAACAGCCCCAGGTCCCTCAGTCTCTCCTCATCAGGCAGTGCCTTCCTGTCCCCTAATCATCCTCATAGCCCTCTGCTGGACCCTCTCCAGCAGATCCCTGTCCCTCTTCAACTGGGGAGCCCAAAACTGAACACAGTATTCAAGATGAGGTCTCACCAGGGCAGGGTAGAGGGGGAGGAGAACCTCCTTTGATCTGAAGTGGGATACAGAAGGAGAGAGTGATTTGAGAGAGTGATTTGCCATTGGAATGGGCTGCCCAGGGAGGTGGTGGAGTCCCCATCCTTAGAGGTGTTCAAAAAAAGCCTGGATGAGTACTTAGTGCCATGGTCTGGTTGATTGGAAAGGGCTGGGTGCTAGGTTGGACTGGATGAGCTTGGAGGTCTCTTCCAACCTGGTGGATTCTATGATTCTGCTCTGGCAAGGGAGAGAACTGTAGTGGCAGTTTCTTAGCAGATCATCCGAAATAGCTGTGGTTTGTGAGTGTGATGGTTTGGGTGTTCCCTGCCCCCCACACTTTGGAAATCACCCAGACTAGGCTCAGCAGCTCTGGCAATTGAATGCAGCTTTATATTTGCAGCTTAGCACAAGATACAAGCAGATAGTTCCAACGTAGACAGAAATAGACAAGTTAAAACATAATAGAGAAACACAACAGCCCTCTCAGAAACCAGAATCTCCAGGAGGGGCTCCCAACCACCCTTCCACCTTCTCCCACCCTTCCCCCTTACCCCAGATCTTGCCTTATGCCCAAGAAAGATCAGAGGGTTGGCCAGGGGGGGTTAGGAAGCTGATGGATTTAGTCACACAGATGGCAGGTTAGGTTAGAAAGAAAAGTTCATGCAGCCTCAAACCTAGGCAGCAACTCTGTTATCTGTGTTTGTGTTCTTGTTCTTATCCATCTCAGCAAGCCTATGAGTGCAGTAGCCATCACCACTGTTTCCCTTTCACAGCCTGTCATCTAATTCTTCTCACCAAGACATTCTAGCTAGCTTCAAACTAGCACAGTGGCCAGACCTAGCTCCTGGCTTGGGGCTGGTCCATAAAGCCTAGCACTTAAGGGTGGTTCCCAGAAGCTCTGACTCAGGCACTGTGCTGAGTCACAAATCCTCCTCTGCTTCCTCCTTGCTTACAGAAAGTAGCAGTTGTCTTCTGAACTATAATAGCAGAAGAGTTATTACCTCCCACGTTCCTGACACTGACTTATGTGCAAAAATCTCTGTGTGTTTGTGTATGTAGCAAGGAAGGTGGAGGAGGGAGGGAGGGATGAGTTGAAAGTCCTTTCCTTTTACTTCTGCTCATTCCCAAAGGGTCATTTGTATGAAACTCTGCCTGCTCATAATCTCGCTTCAGGCAGTGGCGTGGTGCAGGCAAAATGGAGCCCTGCAAAACCAAAGGAGTAGGCTTGGGATGAGCTTTCTCTGAAGATCTAGACTGCTAATATGAGGAGAACAAGAAACCACCCAGTCCAGCAAACCAGATTTGATCCAGAATTGAAGACATGATAAAATGTGAGCTGGAGCTGTGCTTGGCAAGGTCCACATGCTTTTTCTGAGAGCAGCCTACCACAGGTTTCCATGGGTGTTTCCACAGCCCAACAATGTCAAATGCACTTTAGCAGCTAGAGCTCAGGCGCTTTGGTTTTTTGCCTCTTGTGCCGTCTTGTTGAGTGTTGTTTGAAATCCAAGAAGGGCTGTAAGTACACATGGAGATATGGACATGATCCCATTGCCTTAGAATCATAGAATCAACCAGGTTGGAAGAGATCATCCAGTCCAACCTAGCACCCAGCCCCAGCCAATCAACCAGACCATGGCACTAAGTGCCTCATCCAGGCTTTTCTTCAACACCGCCAGGGACGGCGACTCCACCACCTCCCTGGGCAGCCCATTCCAATGCCAATCACTCTCTCTGCCAACAACTTCCTCCTAACATCCAGCCTAGACTTCCCCTGGCACAACTTGAGACTGTGTCCCCTTGTTCTGTTGCTGGGTGCCTGGAGAAGAAACCAACCTCACCTGGCTACAGCCTCCCTTTAGGTAGTTGTAGACAACAGTGAGGTCTGCCCTGAGCCTCCTCTTCTGCAGGCTGCACACCCCCAGCTCCCTCAGCCTCTCCTCACAGGGCTGTGCTCCAGGCCTTTCAGCAGTTTGATCACCCTTCTCTGGACATGTTCCAGTATCTCAACATCTCTCTTGAATTGAGATTGCCCAGAACTGGACACAGTGGACTTTCTTAAGCAGGCACTTACAAACTTAGAGACAAACATGTTCTTCAGTGCCAGGGGAGGTCTAGGCTGGATGTTAGGAGGAAGTTGTTGGCAGAGAAAGATTGGCATTGGAATGGGCTGCCCAGGGAGGTGGTGGAGTCGCCATCCCTGGAGGTGTTCAAGCAAAGCCTGGATGAGGCACTTAGTGCCATGGTCTGGTTGCCTGGCTAGGGCTGGGTGCTAGGTTGGACTGGATGATTTTGGAGCTCTCTTCCAACCTGGTTGATTCTATGATTCTGTGACTCTATGACAGCAACCAGGATGATTCTCTTCCTGGGAGAGTAATACATCACCACATAATATCTCTAAAACACCTGCAGCATCCCTAACTGTGTTTCTCAAAGGTCTGGGAAAGATTGGTGTGTTGCTTTTCCTCCTTCTTTCCCTTTTCACTCTGCTTTTCAGTTGTACCCTAAACCTTTGGGTTGATGCAAGCCTCTAGAGGCTGAGAAGAGCTTGACCTGGTGTAAAAAGCAATGTTGCTCCCACCTAATAAATATTTAAAACATTTTATCAGTGTAAATAAATGCTAAATGCTGCCAGCCCAGGGAATGGCATCGATGTGTTTTACTGACTGAAACATTTATGGAGTCAGTGCCAGCCAACAGAATGCAGCCAAGAGAGGGTTTTTTTTAAAGGTAAACCAAAGTGCTTTTTGAATAAATACTAAGAGGTCTTTAAGATCTTTAATTATTAACAGAAGGAAAATGTGGGTTGAAAAAAACCTGCAAACAATCCTTTGTGTGATACTTTCCCTAACTGCTGTGCAGTTATCCCTGTGACATAGAATCACAGAATAATTGTCAGGGCTGGAAGGGACCACAAGGACCATCCAGCTCCAAACCCCTCCCATGTGTAGGGACACCTCACAGTAGATCAAGTTGCCAAGGACCACATCCAGCCTGACCTTAAAAACATCCGGGGGTGAGGATCCCACCACCTCCCTGGGCAACCTGTGCCAGTGTCTCACCGCCCTCATGGTGAAGAACTTCTTCCTAACATCTCATCTGAATCTCCCCACTTCTAGTTTTGCTCCATTCCCCTGAGACCTGACACCCTAAAAAGTCCTTCCCCAGCTTTCTTATAGGCTCCTTTCGGATCCTGAAAGGCCACAAGAAGGTCACCTGGGAGCCTCCTCTTCTCCAGACTGCACAGCCCCAACTCTTTCAGTCTGTCCTCACAGCAGAGCTGCTGCAGCCCTCTGAGCATCCTCATGGCTCTTCTCTGGACATGCTCCAGCATCTTCACATTCCTCTTGTAATAGGAGCTCCAGAACTGGATACAATACTCCAGGTGGGGTCTGAGCAGAGCAGAGTAGAGGAGGAGAATCACCTCCCTCGCCCTGCTGGCTGCACAGCTAGGGCTGGGTGCTAGGTTGGACTGGATGAGCTTGGAGGTCTCTTCCAACCTGCTTGATTCTATGATACTATCCAGTCCAACCTAGCACCCAGCCCTATCCAGTCATTCAGACCATGGCACTAAGTGCCTCATCCATGCTTTGATTGAACACCTTCAGGAATGGTGACTCCTCCACCTCCCTGGGCAGCCCATTTCAATGCCAATCACTCTCTCTGCCAACAACTTCCTCCTCACATCCAGCCTAGACCTCCCTTTGAGTGGGGTTGACAACTTGACACTCTGTCCCCTTGTTCTGTTGCTGGGTGCTTGGGAGAAGAGACAAACCCCAGCTAGCTACAGCCTCCCTTCAGGTAGTTGTAGACAGCAATGGATTGCATTGCTAGAAGGCAGTGGATGATCTTGCTGGTCTGGCAGCTGGTGTCACCTTTAGAATCATAGAATCAACCAGGTTGGAAGAGACCTCACACCGCTAGGGCTGGGTGCTAGGTTGGACTGGATGAGCTTGGAGGTCTCTTCCAACCTGCTTGATTCTATGATATTATCCAGTCCAACCTGTCACCCAGCCCTATCTAGTCAACTAGACCATGGCACCAAGTGCCTCATCCAGGCTTTTCTTGAACACCTCTAGAGACGGCGACTTGATCGCTTCTACTTGCGTTCCACTGTGGCAGGGCAGGCGATGCAAAGCCTGAGCCGGAGCCGTGGATTGACAAGCGAATTGCCTACGAGTGAAAGTGCTTGTCAAAAGATGTGTCATCCTTATTAGAAAGTAGTCAAATTAGTTTTCAAAAAGTAATGAGAATGAAAATCCAGAAATCTTAGATGATAGACTTTAAGCCTTAATCGTTAGCACAGACTCTCTTGGCAGATGTATAGCAGACATTTACGACTCATGAATCACATTTTTCAGACATCACAGCCAATATCAGCTGCTCTGAGGAGATGACAGCATTTGCAAGAGACATTAATGGCTTCTGGCTTTCAGGCATTGCGAAACCATGAGCTTGTAATTGTTCTGGTCTGGCTGTTTGCAGCCTGTGGGGTTCAAGAGGTCTCTAATACTTTGAGGATTCATCATTTGCCCAGGACAGTGGTTGCCATCGCTGCCACCGGTGATAATAACTTTAAAACCTTTGTAAATTTAAATCCATACTAAAGGCTTATGGGACTGGCTTTGTTCTTCTGGTTTTACAAATGAGAAGAAGGAGACAGAGGCCTTTGAATTGCAGCTTGAGCCAGCTGCATCTTAGGCTACAGCTGCTAAGTGGTTTAGCAAACTCGGCTCCATCACGCTCCTTGGACCCTTCTGGCAAGGCTTGGCTTGCTCATCGTTAGGCTCCTGCCTTAACGACAGCCATGGACTCATATTGTGTTCATACCTGGACAAGCTTGGTTATAGAGTGATCACCAAGGCTTGGGGCAAACTCAGCAGTGCTGGTTCTAACTCTGTCTCTGCTCAGACTCAGAATGTGTTTGATGGTCCTTCAGCAGCAGCTTGGCTTGCTCACCGTTAGACGCCTGCCTTAACAACAGCCATGGACTCATATTGTGTTCATACCTGGACAAGCTTGGTTATAGAGTGATCACCAAGGCTTGGGGCAAACCCAGCAGTGCTGGTTCTAACTCTGCCTCTGCTCAGACTCAGTCAGAATGTGTTTGATGGTCCTTCAGCAGCTCTGGCTCTGCCTGAAACCAGATTGACCTCTGGAAAAATCCATAACTGGAGTAGGGACATCACTTCAGTCTTCCATTTTTCCCCATGCTCAGGGGTGCACTCCATGGTGTTGGGGTTTGGGCAGTGCTGAGTGATTTGAAATAAGAGAGCAAGAGGGGTAACATTAGGACACCGAGAAGGATGTGAGGTAAGGAGTGCAGCTTCGAGGAAAACAACCTTGAAGAAGTTGGCAGAGAAGCTGCAAAGTTATCTGAGTGAGAGGACTGAGGGGGCTGGCGAGTCAGATTTGCTCCCAGGGGGTGTGGACAGCCCATACTCTGTTGTGAAACCTGCCAGAATCATACACCTTGTATTAGCTCTCTGTAAGCATTGCTTTTAGCTGCAATGAAGGTTTGACTTAGGCATCACTTTGATGTCTCAACATCGTTCCCGTCCCCGCACGATCTAGGCAACTCCGGCACCGTGGTACCCCAGCATCTGGAGTACTGTGTGCAGTTCTGGAGACCCCAACACAGGAAGGACATGGAACTGCTGGAGCCAGTCCAGAGGAGAGCCAAGAAGNTGTCCCTGCCTATGGCAGGGGGTTGGGACTGGATGGTCCTTGAGGTCCCTTCCAACCTAAACCATTTTATGATTCTATGATCTGCCCTCTTGCATGTCTCACTGTTCCTGTCCTGCTTCAGTTCTAGCTGCTCTTTTGTTTGTCCATGCTTTAACTCTTCTCTGTAGCACCTGGGAAAGAAGACCTTAGATCTGGTTTTCAAGAGCAGGGAGAACAGCTTATGTGTTCCCTCCCCAGGGTGGTGGTAAAGTAGTACTTGGTTAACTTCAGTCTGTGATCCAGGCTGTGGTGGCAAAGTGGTGAAATGCTGGGTATTAGAAAGAAATTCTTTCCAGTGAGGGTGGTGGGACAGTGGAACAGGTTGCCCAGGAAGGTTGTGGATGCCCCCTCCTTGGACTTGTTCACAGCCAGGTTGAATGAGACCTTGAGCAACCTGGGCTCAAGGCCCATGGCAGGGGGGTTGGAACTGGATGAGCTTTAAGGTCCTTTACAACTCAAACCGTTCTATGAATGTTCTGGAAGGAGGTGGTCTGTAAATGTACATCTTCACATCACCAAGATGAGTTCAGGTGAGGGTGAATGAAATAAAACCAACCTATTATCATGCAGTTGATGGCCTCTCTAAATTTTGTTCTCTGGCTGATAAGTGCTTCCTTTTGTTCTCTCTGCAGGTCTCCAGGTGGTTTTAAATTCAATTATCAAGGCCATGGTCCCTTTGTTGCACATTGCCCTGCTGGTGCTGTTTGTCATTATCATCTATGCCATCATTGGACTGGAGTTATTCATGGGGAAGATGCATAAGACCTGCTACCATGTGCAAGGGGGACTGATAGGTAAGGGGAACATCATATCACACTGTTGTAGTTTTTGTGTGAGAGCTTGACAGACTGAGACAATCACAGCCTCACAGTATCACCAAGGTTGGAAGAGACCTCACAGATCATCAAGTCCAAGCCGTTACCACAGAGCTCAAGGCTAGACCATGGCACCAAGTGCCACGTCCAATCCTGCCTTGAACAGCTCCAGGGACGGCGACTCCACCACCTCCCTGGGCAGCCCATTCCAGTGTCCAATGACTCTCTCACTGAAGAACTTTCTCCTCACCTCAAGCCTAAATTTCCCCTGGCACAGCCTGAGGCTGTGTCCTCTTGTTCTGGTGCTGGCTGCCTGAGAGAAGAGAGCAACCTCCTCCTGGCTACAACCACCCCTCAGGTAGTTGTAGACAGCAATAAGGTCTCCCCTGAGCCTCCTCTTCTCCAGGCTAAACAATCCCAGCTCCCTCAGCCTCTCCTCGTAGGGCTGTGCTCGAGGCCTCTCCCCAGCCTCGTTGCCCTTCTCTGGACACGTTCAAGCATCTCAATGTCCCTCTTAAACTGGGGGGCCCAGAACTGGACACAGTACTCAAGGTGTGGTCTAACCAGTGCAGAGTACAGGGGCAGAATGACCTCCCTGCTCCTGCTGGCCACACCATTCCTGATGCAGGCCAGGATGCCATTGGCTCTCTTGGCCACCTGGGCACACTGCTGGCTCATGTTCAGGCGGGTATCGATCAGCACCCCCAGATCCCTCTCTGTTTGGCTGCTCTGCAGCCACTCCAACCCCAGCCTGCAGCTCTGCATGGGGTTGTTACTCTTGTTCTGAGGGAAAAGGGCAGTACAATAATAGAGCTCTTGCTGAATTGGAGATGAAAATACAGAAAGGTTGTGTGTAAAGATGTGCAGGGAAAGATATGACATGCATGAACCCTTAACACCTAATATAGATACAGGATACCTGAGAATTCCCCCAGAACCTTCCCCCCCAAGCAAACAACCCCTCCTCCCCAAAACCCCAGTGCTTATCTTGTCACCAGTGGTGTCCCCCAGGGACCACTGCTGAGCCTGGTCCTGTTCAATGTCTTTATCAATGATCTGGACCAGAGGATTGAGTCCAGCATCAGTTAGTTTGCAGATGGCACCAAGCTAGGAGCAGGTGTGGATCTGTTGGAGAGTAGGAGGGCTCTGCAGAGGGACCTTGCCAGGCTGGATGGGTGGGCAGAGTCCAATGGGATGAGATTTAACAAGACCAAGTGCAGGGTTCTACACTTTGGCCACAACAACTGCAAGCAGCATTACGGGCTGGGGACAGAGTGGCTGAGAGCAGCCAGGCAGAAAGGGACCTGGGGGTGCTGGTAGAGAGTAGCTGAAGATGAGGCAGCAGTGTGCCCAGGTGGGCAGGAGAGCCAATGGCATCCTGGCCTGTATCAGGAGCAGTGTGGCCAGCAGGACAAGGGAGGTTATTCTGCCCCTGGACTCAAAACTGGTCAGGCCACACCTTGAATGCTGTGTCCAGTTCTGGGCTCCTCAATTCAAGAGAGAAGTTGAAGTACTGGAAGGTGTCCAGAGAAGGGCAATGAAGCTGGTGAGGGGCCTGGAGCACAGCCCTGTGAGGAGAGGCTGAGGGAGCTGGGGGTGTGCAGTCGTTGATCTGTCTGTAAAGGCTACATGCAGAAGTGTCAGTTCTTGCTGAACACAGTAGTGGGCTTTTTAATGTGCACCTTTGGCCCCATGAGCCAGACTGAGTTCTTGAACAGATTTCCCAGAGGCTGGAACAGCACTGAAGCAGTGATGGTTTCACCACTGGCAGGCTGAGCTACAGGCTCACAGGATGCCAGGGGTTGGAAGGGACCCAAAGAGATCACCCAATCCAACCCCCCTGCCAGAGCAGGACCACACAATCTATCTCAGGTCACACAGGAATGCATCCAGACAGACCTTGAAAGTCTTCAGAGAAGGAGACTCCACAGCCTCTCTGGGCAGCCTGTTCCAGTGCTCTGGGACTCTTACAGTCAAGAAGTTCCCCCTTGTGTTGAGGTGGAACCTCCTGTGCTGCAGCTTACACCCATTGCTGCTTGTCCTATCCCAGGGAGTAAGTGAGCAGAGCCTGTCCCTCCCCCCTCCTCACCCTCAGCCCTCAGATATTTATAGACATTTATTAGATCCCCTCTCAGTCTTCTCTTCTCCAGCCTAAGCAGCCCCAGGTCCCTCAGCATCTCCTCATCAGGCAGTGCTCCAGCCCCCTCATCATCCTCATGATGAGATGGCATCACAGAAATCAACAACTCCTGTTTTATTGCCTCCCTTCTACACAATGCATCTTCATTTTAAACACCATCATAAAGGCATATCTAATTGAGACCCTATACCCTTTTTTAATCAGAAGCTACAACTGTGATTAGAAATGCAGCCAAGAAGAAAGCAAAGTTCTATTACTGGGGGAAGAAACTTCTTGTACCAAATCCACCGGGGAAAAACCTCTCCAAATATTTGCATAAATAAATATTCAACCCCCCCCAACCAATTCAGTTGTATTGTCAGGCATCTAACCATCTGCTCTTCTTCATTGGATTTATTGAACTTGAAAGCAATGATTTCCCAGGTGGTGGTGAGTGCTGATGCCTAGGACCCAGTTCAGCTCAGAAGCAGGAAAATATTACACAGCAGGAAATGGTTTCAGAAGTTCTGCATTTTCTGCCTTTCTAACACCAGCAGGTTTCATTCTCTGGAAGTTATGTTTAGGAGTATAATGAGTTGTCAGTCTGCTTTCCATCTTTAAAGCCTACATCTCTTCCTCCATACTGTCTGGATTCATTTGCATTACAGCATCGAGTTCTGATATGGCTGTTTCTGGCATGCTTTAATGATCAGAACGGGATCAGAACTTTTAGAAGATTACTCTTTTGGTTTTGCCATGTAGGATGAGAAACAAACATAATTACCTGCTCCCCCCACACATACATATCTACATCTGTTATAAAATGTAGCCCTGAGCCCTGCAATATGGATATTAAAAAAGAAATTCTTACCGTGGGAGTTTCTGTCCGTAGAGAAGTGGTTTCTGTAAGCATCTTTCCTACACCCAAGCGTTTTGAGCAGGTGTGTTGTATGGCTTCTCAGCTCTTTAGAAACACCTGTACAGAGTTGGGGGTGGATATTCAAGCAGTAGGCTCACCAAGCTTGAGTGTCACTGGGTTATTGATCAAATGCCACACAGCTTCTAAGGTCCAAAAGAGCAGAGCTCCAGAGACTTTGGGCTGTAATTTAGCAGTGGCCCAGCACCGTATCAGCCTATCTCCGGAGCACTGAAGCCTGTCTGCTGCAGGGGTTCAGCCTCCTTCATCAAAGTGCCAGTCAGTGCTGGAGGATTAACCCAGATGCCAGGTGACTGTGGTATGAAAGCAGTGGTTGTAACGTGCAGCATAAGGAAATGTGATAGATTTGATCTGAGGTTTTGTTTTGACTGCAACATTTGACAGCTTGGCCACTGTTATTACAAGAAGGTGAAGTGCAACAGAGCCTCCCTCTGCCCCTTACAGTGATCCAGTTTCTTGTGCATCCCTAGTGAAATGTGTCAGCTTCACTGCAAAATGTTTTTCCTTGGAGTCAGGAATTAATTCTGTTCATCTGCACTCTCTCCCTGCTCTCCTTTCAGACACGCCTGCAGAAGATGATCCATCTCCCTGCGCCCCCCAGTCCGCGCACGGGCGGCAGTGCCAGAACGGCACAGAGTGCAAGGCAGGCTGGGAGGGCCCCAAGCATGGCATCACCAACTTTGACAACTTTGCTTTTGCCATGCTGACAGTGTTTCAGTGCATCACCATGGAGGGCTGGACAGATGTGCTCTACTGGGTACGTATCCGAAAATGCTGAGCCGAAAGGCCTGCTTGTGTGCTGCGGCTGCGGTGAACGGAGCTTGGGGCTTCAGCTTTCTTGCTTGCTCTGTACACTGAAGGCATGGTTGCTAGCATGGAGCTTTCATTAACTCAGAAGAGTGGTGGGTAAAATGGGAGGGTCAAAGCCAGTGGAAATGCTGAATTCCCATTGACATTTTAAGAATAGAATAGAATAGAATCAAGCAGGTTGGAAGAGACCTCCAAGATCATCCAGTCCAGCCTAGCGCCCAGCCCTGTCCAATCAACCAGACCATGGCACTAAGTGCCTCATCCAGGCTTGTCTTCAACACCTCCAGGGACGGTGACTCCACCACCTCCCTGGGCAGCCCATTCCAATGCCAATCACTCTCTCTGCCAACAACTTCCTCCTAACATTTGGCACGAGGCTTACTGAAGATTTGCAGCACACATTCTGCCCCTGTCTGCAGGAGTCAGCTACAGATTGCTGATGGAGAGGCATTTGTGACTGTGTGTTCTCCCCATGGCATTAGTATTACAGAGGGACTATGCTGATCAGCTCTTAGCTTTTAGAGGAAAGGCCTCTCAAATCCCTTTTCAGACCAGTACTACTCTTGGTTATGACTTTAATCATGATAGTATTAGAATAGATTCTCCTAACTCTGATACGGGTATCTGCTTAGCAGAAACATATTATCCTCTAAAGGTAGTCTCATCTTGTCCTTTGTCAGCATTCTGGAGATTTCAATAGCTTCAGTCTCTACCTTGTAATTCCTGATGTGTTGGGAAGTTTGGTAGCAGTACAATTAGACTGTAGGAGTTAAAATCAGATTTAGCCTGCACCTGTGAACCAGATGTGAATGCATTGCTTGATTCAGCTGCTCGGCACTTTTGCCAAGGTTTAGGGTAGACTTCAGTCTACAGTTTGGGGTAGACACCAAGGTTTAAATGTGTGTTCCTTCAGGGAGTAGACACCAAGGTTTAGGGTAGACTTCAGTCCACAGTTTAGGATAGATACCAAGGTTTAAATGTGTGTTCCTTCAGGGGGTAGACACCAAGGTTTAAGATAGACTTCAGTCCACAGTTTAGGATAGATACCAAGGTTTAAATCTGTGTTCCTTCAGGGGGTAGACACCAAGGTTTAGGGTAGACATCAGTCTACAGTTTGGGATAGATACCAAGGTTTAAATCTGTGTTCCTTCAGAGGGTAGACACTAAGGTTTAAGGTAGACTTCAGTCCACAGTTTAGGATAGATACCAAGGTTTAAATTTGTGTTCCCTCAGGGGGTAGACACCAAGGTTTAGGGTGGACTTCAGTCTACAGTTTAGGGTGGATACCAAGGTTTAAATCTGTGTTCCTTCAGAGGGTAGATAGCAAGGTTTAAATCTGTGTTCCTTCAGGGGGTAGATACCAAGGTTTAGGGTAGACATCAGTCTACAGTTTGGGATAGATACTAAGGTTTAAATGTGTGTTCCTTCAGAGGGTAGACACCAAGGTTTAGGATAGACTTCAATCTACAGTTTAAGGTAGATACCAAGGTTTAAATGTGAGTTCCTTCATGGGGTAGATACCAAGGTTTAGGGTAGAATTCAGTCTACAGTTTAGGGTAAATACCAAGGTTTAAATGTGTGTTCCTTCAGAGGGTAGACCCCAAGGTTTAAGGTAGACTTCAGTCTACAGTTTGGGGTAGATACCAAGGTTTAAATGTGTGTTCCTTCAGGGAGTAGATACCAAGGTTTAGAGTAGACTTCAGTCTACAGTTTGGGGTAGATACCAAGGTTTAAATCTGTGTTCCTTCAGGGGGCCATGTTAACATTCCCATTAATTTCAAAAGATCAGGATCTCTCCATCTGTTTTGTAAAGCCTCCATCATGCTGTTGGGATTTTCTACTGCAAGGTGTGGGCTTACAGACGCCCAGTGCCTGTTGCAGTAGCCTTCCAAAGACATGCACCTGGATGCAGGCAGTTTTCTTTGCTCCATCCTTAAATCTGAAAAATAAAAGCCTGCCATAAAACTCATCAGAACAACAGATAAAACTCTGGACTGAATGCCTCAAATGGCAGTGTCCAACAGAGCAATCCCCTTGGTTTGAACTTTGCTGGAGGTGCTTTTTGACTGGGTCTGCCTCGGTTCTGCCAAAGAGCGTTTGAGAAGTGCCTGCGTCTCTGCATTCTTCTCAGTGGCAGTGGAGGCAGCTTAGAACATTTCAGGATGTTGGCCAAAACCATACAGTAGTCATTTCATGAAACCTGGATCTGTCATGTGCCTTGCTTTGCAAGGCTCAAGCTGCACATTTAGAGGTTAGAAAGAATCATAGAATGGTTTAGGTTGGAAGGGACCTCAAGGATCATCCAGCTCCAACCCCCTGCCATAGGCAGGGACACCTCCCACTAGAGCAGGCTGCTCAAGGCCTCATCCAGCCTGGCTTTAAATGCCTCCAGGGAGGAAGCATCCACAGCCTCCCTGGGCAACCTGTGCCAGTGTCTTACCACCCTCACTGTAAAGAACTTCCTCCTAACATCCAGTCTAAATCTCCCCTCTGCCAGTTTAAACCCATTCCCCCTCGTCCTGACATTCCCAGACCTTGTCAATAGTCCCTCCCCAGCCTTCCTGTAGGCTCCCTTCAGATACTGGAAAGCCACTCTAAGGTCTCCTCGAAGCCTTCTCTTCTCCAGGCTGAAGAGCCCCAACTCTCTCAGCCTGTCCTCAAAGCTGGATGACCTTCCACGAGCCCTGAAGCTCTGCTCCACATGCCAGCTCTTCAAACGTTACCTTCAGTTTCTGGCTTCCTTCTTCATGCTTCCCCCTTGTAGAGGTTTGACAATTTGACTGAATCCAGGAATGTGTAGTCTCCAAAATCCCACTGCACCCAAAAAAGGTAGAGTGTCCTTATTTGTGGGAACTGCCATGGTGGAGACTTTGTTTATCACATCCTGTGGAATGGTCGCCACCACATCCTGCCACCGCTTCAAACTAGCACACCCCCATGCCTCCTCCAGCTTTTCCCTTTGCAGTGAAGCCTGTCTCCTCTCATGGAATACAGTCCTCAGCCTGTGTCCCACATCCTCACAACAAGCTAATCAGAGACAGGAAAGCAATAAACCTGTATTCCCCAGAAGGACTTGACATAAATAAGATCAATACACTCTGCAATCTCCTCTCTCACTCAGCAGATAAAACTTGGAGGAAATTGGCTGCTTCTGAAATGTGAAAGTAAAATGTTAGGGAAGAAGAGTTTGACACTGCTACAGTGGCAAGAAAGATAATTACTTGCAAGGAGCCAAATTTTTAATGTGGAATGGTTATATTGGACAGGATGAAAATCTCTGCAGAACAACCTTATTGACTCGTCGCTGAAGAACTGATCTCTGCTGGAGTGTTAAAGTGTTCACAGCAGCACAGCTCCTATATTGCCTTGGTCTTACTGGGTTTACTTCATCCCAGGCTGAGTGCTAGGTGGCTTTGTCTCATATGCATTCAGCTCACAGAAGCATTTGAGCAGATAGGCAGCTCTTAGGACATGTCATCATTTTTCCCAGCATCATAGAAAGACTGAGTTTATTATTCTCAAAACTCTCCTTAACGTATAACCAGCCAGGATCAGCAGGTTGCTCCCTTGTGCAGGCACCAAGGCCCATCTCTGAAGACCCCTCAGCCTTGGGCTCTGCTCTCTGAAGACCCCTCAGCCTTGAGATCTTGCTCTCTGAAGACCCCTCAGCCTTGAGATCTTGCTCTCTGAAGACCCTTCAGCCTTGAGATCTTTCTCTCTGGAGACCCTTCAGCCTTGATATCTTTCTCTCTGGAGACCCTTCAGCCTTGAGATCTTTCTCTCTGAAGACCCCTCAGCCTTGAGATCTTGCTCTCTGAAGACCCCTCAGCCTTGAGATCTTGCTCTCTGAAGACCCCTCAGCCTTGAGATCTTGCTCTCTGAAGACCCCTCAGCCTTGAGATCTTGCTCTCTGAAGACCCCTCAGCCTTGAGATCTTGCTCTCTGAAGACCCCTCAGCCTTGAGATCTTGCTCTCTGAAGACCCCTCAGCCTTGAGATCTTGCTCTCTGAAGACCCCTCAGCCTTGAGATCTTGCTCTCTGAAGACCCCTCAGCCTTGAGATCTTGCTCTCTGAAGACCCCTCAGCCTTGAGATCTTGCTCTCTGAAGACCCCTCAGCCTTGAGATCTTGCTCTCTGAAGACCCCTCAGCCTTGAGATCTTGCTCTCTGAAGACCCCTCAGCCTTGAGATCTTGCTCTCTGAAGACCCCTCAGCCTTGAGATCTTGCTCTCTAAAGACCCCTCAACCTTGGGCTCTGCTCTCTGAAAACCCTTCAGCCTTGAGATCTGCTCTCTGAAGACTCCTCAGCCTTGGGATCTGCTCAGCTCCAGCAGCAGATGCAAATCCAAATGCTACAAACTGAGCCATTTGGTGTTTTGTAACTGTCTCTGCTGCAGTCCCTTATTTCTTGTCGTCTTCTTGACTTAAGGAGGAAAAGCAGTCCCCGTGCAGTTGTAGCATCCTATTTAAATGTTTGTAAGAATCTGTTGCCTTCCCTTTATCTCTTTCTGATCTGGGCAGATTTTCTTCCAGCCTTCCCTAATGGGGCTTCTTTTTAATGATTTTAAATCAGTTGGTTCCTGTCCTTCAAGGGAAGCTTTGCTTCTGAGTTAAACACAACTCAGTGTGCCCCCTCTTTTTGGTTCCTGTCCTTCAGGGGAAGCTTTCCTTCTGAGTTAAACACAACTCAGTGTGCCCTCTCTTTTTGGTTCCTGTCCTTCAGAGGAAGCTTTGCTTCTGAGTTAAACACAACTCAGTGTGCCCCCTCTTTTTGGTTCCTGTCCTTCAGGGGAAGCTTTCCTTCTGAGTTAAACACAACTCAATGTGCCCCTTCTTTTTGGTTCCTGTCCTTCAGGGGAAGCTTTGCTTCTGAGTTAAACACAACTCAGTGTGCTCCCTCTTTTTGGTTCCTGTCCTTCAGAGGAAGCTTTGCTTCTGAGTTAAACACAACTCAGTGTACCCCTTCTTTTTGGTTCCTGTCCTTCAGGGGAAGCTTTGCTTCTGAGTTAAACACAATTCAGACAGTGTGCCCCTTGTTTTTGTCTCCTGTCCTTCAGAGGAAGCTTTGCTTCTGAGTTGAACACAGTTCAGACAGTGCCCTTTCTCTAGAATAGCTTCATGTGAAAGGTGCTTTCTGCAGCTGGAGGAGGCCTGTGACACTGCATGCAAAGCTGCCAGCTGTAGCTTCAGTTCTATGTGCCTGGTCTCTCCACTGCTCTGCATCTAAGCAGCTGGATGTGCAAGTGGAAACCGAGCACAAAGCAAATGCAGAATGCAACCAGGCGTTGTTTCCTTGGGATACTCACACCTCTGGTGGAGAAGCTGGTCCTGAGATGTTCTGGGTACAGCTTGCCCACAACAGCTTGAATTCTAGGATCAAGTAATTCTGTTTGATCTACTTGATGGTTATTAATAACAAGCAGGCTTAAGCCTGCCATCAGTCAGGTGTGGAGGAGATCCAGAGCACTAACCTGTCCCTGGAAATGATGCCTGCACTGGCACATAATAGAATCATAGAATGGTTTAGGTTGGAAGGGACCTCAAGGATCATCCAGCTCCAACCCCCTGCCATAGGCAGGGACACCTCCCACTAGAGCAGGCTGCTCAAGGCCTCATCCAGCCTGGCTTTGAACACCTCCAGGGAGGAAGCATCCACAACCTCCCTGGGCAACCTGTGCCAGTGTCTTACCACCCTCACTGTAAAGAACTTCCTCCTAACATCCAGTCTAAATATTCCCTCTTCCAGCTTAAACCCATTCCCCCTCATCCTGACATTACCAGACCTTGTCAATAGTCCCTCCCCAGCCTTCCTGTAGGCTCCCTTCAGATACTGGAAAGCCACTCTAAGGTCTCCTTGAAGCCTTCTCTTCTGCAGGCTGCAGAGCCCCAACTCTCTCAGCCTGTCCTCATAGCAGAGCTGCTGCAGCCCTCTGAGCATCTTCGTGGCTCTCCTCTGGACTCACTCCAGCAGTTCCATGTCCTTCTTGTGCTGGGGGCTCCAGAACTGCACACAGTACTGCAGGTGGGGTCTGAGGAGAGCAGAGTAAAGGGGGAGAATCACCTCAATAACCACTAAGTCAACTCCCTTCCAACTTAACAATCTTTGGTAGACTTAACCAGCCCCTAGGTGAGAAAATGTTTCAGTAGTCTGAGTAGAACTACCACACTGTAGTGATACTGACTCAGTGGAACTGTTGAGGAGCATCACATACAGCACAGGGAGGCACACAGAGATGCAGTGGGGTTAAACAGCCTGTCCTGGAAGATCCTTCTGTAACTGAACCTGTAAGGTCATACTTCCAAGAGTCACTCTGTAGGAATGAAACTGAAGCTTACAGACACCCTTACAATTTCCATCAGGAAATCAGACCAGAACAAACTGGACAACAAGCACAATTTACTTTGCTGACAGCACTGATATATCTTGTGAGCTTTTCTTGTCCCCATCGCAGCTGACGGGAAAGACGATGGGAGGAACACAGAGACAGTGCCACCAAGTGAAAGACATTGAAAGCAGAGCTGCACCCCCCAATTTTCACCAGCTGTGTTTTCCCCTCCAGCCCTTTATTCCTGCAGCATTTCAGCTTGAATTAGTAAGGCCTTCCACACAAGAGAATAATCTGATGCTAAGAGTATATCTGTCTACGTGTTTCCATGATGTTTAGTCCTCATCCACTCCTACTCCTCCAAGAAAATGCTGGGCTTTTATTGTTGTTGGGTTGAGGGGGTTTTTTTTAATCCTCTCTTTGGCAGGGTTTTGCATGGATGTGCAAAATTGACCAAGCATGCAGATATGAGCAACCCACCTCTGTGACTGCAGAGATTGTTTCATCTGCGTTGGCTGTAGCTGTGTGGTGGGCAAGGGGAGAGGGCTCATAGCTCAGAGGACTGAAGGGCGACGATGAAGCAGCATCTTTAAGCTGCATAAGTGCTGACCTAAATCTATTCTCCTCCTTCTCATGAACAACTGCATGTGCAACTGCTATGGTTGCCTGCCTTGAAAGGAGCAGCAGTGACCTGCTGGTTGCCACCTGTCACAAAAACCTCCTGCTGAACATTTTGTTCAAGGCGAAATATGGACTTGCTTGTTCAAGGCAAAATATGGACTTGCTGTGTGAAATGAAGTTTTCATGAGCCCTTCAGACCTCAGCTTTGGACCTCTCGATCCTCTTCCTCTATATGGAAAGAAACTTTCCATTAAAAATAAGATTCTTCAGGTTGGTCATGGGGAGGTGTTAATGGAGACCCTCTGCCCAGTGCTCCTGCGTGGGAAGGACCTCTTTTATAGCCCTGTCTCTCTGTTGCCCTTTCTCTTTTCTTCCTTCTTTTGTTCTTCCTTAGACTGTTTCCTGATTGCTGCTACCTAAGCACCACAGAGACCTTCCTTGTCTTTAATCTTTTATCTCAGAGCTATGAAACTAAGAACCAAGCTCCTGAGACACTTCCATGTGACTTCAGATTCTGAATGTCACTGTTTATGAGTGCGCTGCTTGGGTCCTAGTACAAACGTGGCAGGAACTGATGATTGTTGCCTTCTCAAACTATCATCTTCAGAGTTGGCAAGTTTGGACCTATATCCAAAGATCAGACTTTGGTTCATTACCTCAACCTTGGGAAAGAAAGGATAAGGGAATATGCTTCAAGTCAGCACTTAAGTGATAGCTTTAGGAGTGACTGTTTATGAAATTCATGTTTAGTGTGAGCTTGTTTTAGCATCTTGTTTTCAAAACCAAGGGCAGTGCAACTAAACCTTCACCAGTCTTGCTGTGAGTGTGGTCTTCCTTGCCTGCAGAGGTAAAGTGGGCCATTAGTATTGGTTTTATTCATTGACTTCAGTGAGATTTCTGCCTAAGCAGTGCTTGGAGGCTCATTATGATGGCTCATACCATCATAAGTGTGTAGTCTAGCTGAGCCTCCTCTAGAACTGTCATCTTCTAACTCCAATCCTCTGAACTGCACCCAAATTGTAAGCCTGAAACTAGCATTGGACACATCTCCCAAAAGAAGCAAAGTGACCAGAGGTAGAAAATGAAGGCTTTGGAACTCAATCACAGGAATGGTTGCCACAGAATGTCCACGCTGTGGATTTTTAAGGCATATCTAGAGCAGCTCAGCCCTGGGCATTGTACTGATCTTGCTTGCTCAGTGTGGCTGATAAGGCTCAGAAGATAAAAGACAAAAGTGCCAGTTCTGCAGTTGCATCATTTGGTCTCTTTGCTCATGGCTTCCTCTAGTGCTTGTACAGAGTCTCTGTGAGTGGCAGGTGAGCCTAGCAGGTGAAGATTTGTTAGCTGTGCACTCTTGAGTTCTGCATCCTGTGTGTTCTATTTGAGAGCTGTGGTTGTACTTTCACAACTGAAAGATGGATTCATCATCTGAAAGGTGGAATGGGTTTCTAGGAATATCACAGATTGAGAACTGCCTGCAAAGGAATCAGGGATCCTAGAATGTCAGGGGCTGGAAGGGACCTCCAAAGCTCATCCAGTCCAACGCCCCCTGCCAGAGCAGGATCTTCTATACCAGATCACACAGAGGCAGGTTTGGGATATCTCCAGAGAGAGAGACTCCACAACCTCCCTGGGCAGCCTGTTCCAGTCTTCTGTCACCCTCACAGGGAAAAAAAATCCTCCTCATGTTTCCATGGAGCTTCCTGTGCCTCAACTTCCACCATTGCCCCTTGTGCTGTCATTGGGCATCACCCAGCAGAGCCTGGCTCCAGCTTCCTGGCACTCACCTTTACATACTGATAAACACTGATGAGGTTACCTCTCAGTCTCCTCCAAGCAGGTAGTGCCAGGACTAGGGGGAATGGAGTGAAGTTGGAGATTGGTAGGTTCAGACTGGCAGTTGTTGAGCATGAGAGTAGTGAGAGGCTGGAATGGGTTGCCCAGGGAGGTGGTTGAGGCCCCATGGCTGGAGGTGTTTAAGGCCAGGCTGGATGAGGCTGTGGCCAGCCTGATCTAGGGTAGGGTGTCCCTGCCCATGGCAGGGGAGTTGGAACTAGGTGATCCTTATGGTCTCTTCCAACCCTAACTGAGTCTATGATTCTAAGCAGCACAGCCCCAGCTCCCTCAGGCTCTTTTTCTAACAGAGATGTTCCATTCCCTTCGTTATCTTTGTGGCTCTGTGCTGGACTCTCTCAAGCAGTTCTGTGTCACTCATGTGCTGGATGCACTGCTCAAGTGCAGAAAAAGAATTGTCAGCCATACCTCCACTTGTTAAAGAAGGTAGTGATTATCCACAGCTTACAGAAGTGTCTTTCATTATCTAAGGCCTTAATTGACTATGCAAATGAATGGGTGGTGTACACTTGTGTATTCCTGTGCCTGCAGCAGTCAGTGCTGCTCTGATATACCTGCAGGATTTGCTCTCAGTCTGCCTGGAGAGAAACAGAAGCAGTTATAAAATAGCAATACAGTAAACCAGGAAGGAAATCCTTTCCTGAGAATCAGCCATGCAGGTGTGAATACAAAATATACACAGGCAGGAAGGGAGAGCCCAGAATTCAGAGACAAAATGACATGTTTAGATTTGAAACTCACCATCTCAGGGGATATGTTCCTGCTCAAAACCAGCACTTTATTCTTTTGGAGTGAGTTTTCCATCTTTCCAGAAAAGATGAAAAGGTTATTAAATACCTGAGCAGCAGTAAGAGAAGGAACTGCTGCAGTCCCTGTTAATGAAAGAATTATCAGCCCTGTGGCTAAAAAGCCTTTGGGGGTTCGGATGACTTTTTCAGGATCAACCTTCTCCTTTTAGAATGATAGAATCAGTCAGGGTTGGAAGGGACCACAAGGATCAGCCAATTCCAACCCCCCTGACATGGCCAGGGACACCCTACCCTAGAGCAGGCTGCTCACAGCCTCATCCAGCCTGGCCTGAAACACCTCCAGGGATGGGACCTCAACCACCTCCCTGGGCAACCCATTCCAGGCTCTCACCACTCTCATGCTCAACAGCTTCCTCCTCATGTCCACTCTGACTCTCCCCACCTCCAGCTTTACTCCATTCCCCCCGGTCCTGTCACTCCCTGACAGTCTAAAAAGTCCCTCCCCAGCTTTTTTGTAGCCCCCTTCAGTTCCTGGAAGGCCACAAGAAGGTCACCTGGGAGCCTCCTCTTCTGCAGACTGAACAGCCCCAACTCTTTCAGTCTGTGCTCATAGCAGAGCTGCTGCAGCCCTCTGAGCATCCTCCTGGCCCTTCTCTGGACACACTCCAGCATCTCCACATCCCTCTTGTAACAGGGGCTGCAGAACTGGATGCAGTACTTCAGGTGAAGTCTCAGCAGAGCAGAGTTGAGGGGGAGAATCACCTCCCTCACCCTGCTGGTCACATTTCTTTTGATGCANTGCTTGTCACTGGCCTGCACTTGGCCATGGAGCCATTGATAGCTACTCTTTGAATGTGGCCACCAAGCCAGTTCTTTATCCATCCGTGCTCCACCCATCAAACCCATGTGTCACCAGCTTGGAGACCAGGATGTGGTGTGGGACAGTGTCAAAGGCCTTGCTCAGGCCCAGGTAAATGACATCAGTTGCTCATCTATGAATGTTGTGACCTGTTCATAGAAGGCCACCAGGTTTGTCAGCAGGATTTGCCCTTGGTGAAGCCATGCTTCAGCCAGACTAAACTCAGCTGATCTGGAAATTGTAGAACTAAGCTTTATATTTACAGATGCCAATCACTCTCTCTGTGAAGAATTTCCTCCTAACATCCAGCCTAGACCTCCCCTGGCGCAACTTGAGACTGTGTCCCCTTGTTCTGTTGCTGCTTGCCTGGGAAAAGAGACCAACTCCACCTGGCTGCAGCCTCCCCTTCAGGTAGTTGTAGACAGCAATGAGGTCTGCCCTGAGCCTCCTCTTCTGCAGGCTGCACACCCCCAGCTCCCTCAGCCTCTCTTCATAGGGTTTCTGTTCCAGGCCCTTCACCAGCCTTGGTGCCCTTCTCTGGACACCTTCCAGCACTTCAACATCTCTCTTGAATTGAGGAGCCCAGAACTGGACACAGCTCTCCAGGTGTGGCCTGACCAGTGCTGAGTCCAGGGGCAGAATAACCTCCCTTGTCCTACTGGCCACACTCTTCCTGATCCAGGCCAGGTTGTCATTGGCTCTCTTGGCCACCTGGGCACACTGCTGCCTCATCTTCTTATCCATCTCAGCAAGCCTATGAGTGCAGCAGCCATCACCATTGTTTCCTTTTCACAGCCTAGCATCTAGTTCTTCCCAGCAAAACATTCTAGCTGGCTTCAAACTAGCACATCTTTAACTCAGGATGTTTTCTCCTCTGTTTTGAAATGCAGCATGTGAAGTGGAATGCCAGTGGCCTTTGCCAACCATTGAAGTCACAGAGTAAACCTGTGTGAAGGCTGTTGAAAATGACAGATTTAATTAAGATGGTAGTAAACACTCCCAAGTAAACAGGCCCCCTCCCTACCTCTCCAGCAAGCACAAACTCCTGTGCCACAGAAGTAAAGGATCAGTAAGCATTTTCCATAGAAATAGCTTGCAGTGGGCAAGGAGTTCAATTCAATCATCCTGTGCCACAGACATTTGACCTGCTGGTATTTGAATGTGAGTTTTAATTTTCTTCCCACTCTCATACAGAGACCTTAGATTTCCCATAATAGCTCAGTCTGTTCAAGAACAGCTGACTGCAAAACCCCCAATGTGCATTTAAACCTAAACCAGCTGAAATGGGACTATAGAAATGTACCAAATAATGGAATCACAGAATAATTGTCAGGGCTGGAAGGGACCATCCAGTTCCAACCCTCCTGCCATGGGCAGGGACACCTCACACTAGAGCAGGTTGCCCAGAGCTACATCCAGCCTGGCCTTAAAAACTTCCAGGGATGAGGTTTCCATCACCTCCCTGGGCAGCCTGTGCCAGTGTCTCACCACCTTCATGCTGAAGAACTCCTTCCTAACATCTAATCTAAGTCCGAATTCCTAATCTAAATCTCCCCCTCCTATAGTTTGGATCCATTCCCTCAGTTCTGTGACTACTCAACACCCTGAAAAGTCCCTCCCCAGCTTTCTTATAGCCCCCTTCAGATACTGCAAGGCCACAATAAGGTCTCCTCAGAGCCTTCTCCTCTTCAGACTGCACAACCCCAACTCTCTCAGCCTGTGCTCACAGCAGAGCAGCTCCAGCTCTCTGATCATCCTTGTGCCCCTTCTCTGGACACCTTCCAGCACCTCCAGATCTTTCCTGTACCAGGGGATCCAGAATCAGGCACAATGCTCCAGGTGGGTCTCAGCAGAGTGCAGCAGAGGGGCAGAATCCCCTCCCTTGCCCTGCTGCCCACACTTCTCTTGCTGCAGCCCAGGCTCTGGTTGCTCTCTGGGCTGCAAGTGCACACTGCTGGCTCATCTTGACCAGAATTCTCATCCACCAGCACCCCTAGGGCCTTTTCTTCAGGGCTGCTCTCAAGCCAGTCCCTGCCCAGCCTGTATCAGTGCCTGGGATTGCCCCAACCCAGATGTAGGATGTCTTTAGTCTTTTTGTTTATTGCTTACTACATGGTTTGGAGTTTTGGAGGATGTTTTCCCTATCTCTGTCCTTGTGCCTTGAGTCAGTTCTGAGACCTTAAATTCCTAATCCTTATCACTTGTCTTAAAAGAAGGGCCAAGAAAGGCTTGAAAGAGTATTTCATGTTGACAAGATAGAGTACATCTCATGATGGACTTGAATGTGACCATTAACATGTTTACATCTTTTTTTAGTCATTATGTACATTAAACTACTAATTTTTCCCAGAGTATTTCAGCAAAGGAACCCTTTCTATTTTCCTCCCAATCACAGCATCACAGGTTCACAGGATGTCAGGGGCTGGAAGAGACCCAAGATGATTAATGAGTCCAACCCCCCTACCAGAGCAGAACCACACAATCTAGCACAGATCACAGAGAAACACATCCAGACAGGCCTGAGTAAAGGGGCAGAATCCCCTCCCTTGCCCTGCTGCCCACACTGCTCTTGCTGCAGCCCAGCACAGGGTTGCTGTCTGGGCTGCACTCACACTGCAGGCTCATGTTGAGCTTTTCATCACCCCAGACCTCCAGGTCCTTTTCCTCAGGGCTGCTCTCAGCCATTCGCCATCCGGCCTGGAGTTGTGCTTGGGATTGCCCCAACCCAGATTCAGGACCTTAGACTTGGCCTTGTTGAATGTCACAAGGTTGGCCTGAGCACACCTCTCCAGCCTGTCCAGGTCCCTCTGGATGGATCCCTGCCTTTATCACTGAGCTCACCTAGAGAGGATGAATTGGTGTGCAGAAATGTGCCAACTTTCTCACCTTTCGGAGTGAGGAGATGTGAGTTGTTAAGATATGAGGTGTGAAAGGTCAGGCAGTTTGACTCAGAAAGTGGAATTCTTTCTATAAATGACAATCTAGAGATTCCCACCAATGCTCTGCTTCCAGCTGACCTGGCTTAAGTTCACAGGATCACAGGATCCTGCATCTAAGGTCTTCCCAGAGCCTTCTCTTCTCCTGGCTGAACAACTCCAACTCTCTCAGCCTGTCCATCTAGCAGAGGTGCTCCAGCCCTCTCATCATCTTTGTGGCACTCATCTGGACCTGCTCCATCAAGTCCACGTCCTTCTTGTGCTGGGGCCCCTGAGTTAGTTGCAGCTGTGGGTTGGAGGAGACCTCCAGAGATCACTGAGTCCAACCCTCCTGCTAGAGCAGGACCATAATCTAGTAGTTGACAGCAGGTTGCAATCACTTTGTTCACTGTAGCTGGAATATTGTAATTCCCATATCTGCAGGTGGATACTCTCTGCTCTGAACTGCAGAGGGTGGTCCCACCTGGAGATGTGTATGGTTAACAGCAAACACTCCAGAGAGAGCAGAGAGCTGAACTGTGCTGTCCGGTTTGCGGAGCTCAGGAGTGCACAAATGGTAACGTTAGCTCCTTCTGACCTTGTCATGACCTCTGCAGTTTCTCCAACTCAACAAATCAGCTCTAAGTTATGCTTGCAGTGAAAACCTCCAGCTGGATTCACCAGGACTCAGGTGATGATAGCTGCAGAGACACAGAGGGATGAGAACATCTCCAGGGAGCAGTTTGGCTCCAACACAGGGGCAAGGTTTGTAGTGCTGTCTGCGTGGACCCTTGCTTGAGGACAGTCCATCCTGGAGGAAGGATTCCCAGATATTTGGGAGGATGCAATCTTTGCCACAGATTTAATAGCTCTTAAATCTTCACCCATTGTGGCTGTGGTTCTCTGTAAGTCTATTCCTCCCCTCCCCCAGCTGCTGCCAAGTGCCTCTGCGCTTCCCTTGCAGATGTTTTTCAAGAGCAGTGAGCTCGCAGTGAGCTCACAGTGTGCCAGGTCCTTAGCATAGGACTGTTTTTAACAGGATTTACCAAAGACCTCATCTTACAGAATCATTGAATCAACCAGGTTGGAAGAGACCTCCAAGATCATCCAGTCCAACCTAGCACCCAGCCCTATCCAGTCATCTAGACCATGGCACTAAGTGCCCCAGACAGGCTTTGCTTGAACACCTCCAGGGACAGTGACTCCACCACCTCCCTGGGCAGCCCATTCCAATGCCAATCACTCTCTCTGCCAACAACTTCCTCCTAACGTCCAGCCTGTACTTCCCCCAGCACAACTTGAGGCTGTGTCCCCTTGTTCTGTTGCTGGCTGCCTGGCAGAAGAGCCCAACCCCCACCTGGCTACAGCCTCCCTTCAGGTAGTTGTAGACAGCAATGAGCTCTGCCCTGAGCCTCCTCTTCTGCAGGCTGCACACCCCCAGCTCCCTCAGCCTCTCCTCACAGGGCTGTGTTCCAGGCCCCTCACCAGCTTTCTTGCCCATCTCTGGACACCTTCCAGTACCTCAACATCTCTCTTGAATTGAGGAGCCCAGAACTGGACACAGTAATCACCTCTTCACTGCTCTCCTGTCTCAGTAGTGCCTGATGTGCTTTCATGATCTTGCCAGGCAACGTTGAATGTATACTCCTGTCACCTGTGGCTCAGTCCCACAATGCATGGATAAATCTCACCTTCTGCTAAGTGAAACCATGCATGAGATCACCAAACACAGGGAGAGAAAGACTCAGCTCTCTGACAAAACCTGTTGGCTTCTCTACACTTGAGAAGCCATCACTGCCTCTCAGCTTCAGTGTTATGTACATGACCAGGTAATAAAAAGGAGATGAAAAGCTGAATTCTTACGTGTTCATCCTGAGAAGTCCCAAATGCTCTGCTGTAACAGAATGTAGGTCTATTTCTTTAGGGCTAGTTTGTGCTGAGGCCAGCTGGTACAATCATGATGCACTTGGGAATAGCCAGAGTGCACCATACTCTGCTTTTATGCTTTTCCAGGCCACGATGGAAGCTTCTTGCCATCTGGAACTTCTTTGTGCAAGAGTAGTACAAATCATACACCTGAATTCTGCAGTCAGCATTTGCTATTTAGGATCGACCTGCATTCCAGCTTTGAGGAGTTCTGGTTTCCCAGCTGACATTCCTAGCTGACAAAGAGAACCCCAGCCAGCCACCCAGCAAGCCTGTTGGTCAATAGTCATCTGAGGCTCTTGTATCACTCTCTGTCATAATTAGAGGGAAGCTGAGTGGTCATTCTGCCTGTGCTGCTCAGTTCTTGTGGCACTTTTTCCGAGTCATTCATACTCATTTGTATGGATTGCTCTAAACAGACTGTAGCATTCNCTCACCAGCTTTCTTGCCCTTCTCTGGACACATTCCAGCACCTCAACATCTCTCTTGATTTGAGGAGCCCAGAACTGGACACAGCACTCAAGGTGTGGTCTGAGCAGTGCTGAGTACTGGGGTAGAATAACCTCCCTTGTCCTCCTGGCCACACTATAACTTATCCAGGCCAGGATGTCATTGGCTCTCTTGGCCACCTGGGCACACTGTTGGCTCATGTTCAGCTACTGTCTACCAGTGACACAATCATAGAATGGCTTGGGTTGGGAAGGACCTTAAAGATCATCTGGCTCCAAAACCCCCCAGCAGTGAGCAAGGAGATCTTTAAGTGGATCATGTTACTCAGAGCTAGAGCTCTGTCCAACCTGACCTTGAGCATTTAGATGCATAGAGTCATAGAATCATTGAATCAGTCAGGGTTGGAATGGACCACGAGGATCATCTGCATCCAATCCCCCTGCCATGAGCAGGAACACCCTACCCTAGATCCGGGGATGGGGCATCTACCACCTTTCTGGGCAACCTGTTTTAGTGTTTCACTGCTCTGTGTAGACATTTCTTCCTTTTATTCTAGAGTGAATCAACCCTTTTGTAGCTTAAAGCCATCCTCCCTTGTCCTGTTGCAACAGGTGCTGCAAAAAAACCTGTCCCCATCATTCTTATAGGTCTCCTTTGAGTATTGAAAAGCCACAGTAAGGTCAGCCAGAGGCTTCTCTTCTCCAGGCTGAGCAACCCCACTGCTCTCAGCCTTTCTTTACAGGGAAGATGTTCCAATCCTGTGATCTTTTTCTGTGGTCCTCCTCTGAATCTGCTCCAGCAGGCTCTTGTCCTTCTTGTGCCGGGCACAGTACTCCAGGCAGGGTCTCCCCAGCATGGAGTAGAGGAGCAGGCTCACGTCCCTCAGCCTGTTGGCCAACCTTCTTCTGATGCAGGCCAGGTTACAGTTGTCCTTTTTGGCTGTGAGCACACACTGCTGGCTCGTGTCCAGCTTTTCATCCACCAGTAACACCAAGTCCCTGCCTATCAAATCCAGCTCTCCAACGGAGAGAAAATGACATTGTGGGGAACCAAGTCAAAGGCCTTAGAGAATTCCAGGCAGATGGCATTTGCAGCTGTTCCCTCATCTGCTGATGCAGTCCTTCCCTCATAGAAGGCCAGTTCAGGTTAGGTTTGCCCTTGTTGAAATCGTGCTGGCTGTCACCTCCCTGTCCTCCATGTGCCTTAATATAACTTCTAGGAGGATCTGTTCCATGAGATTCCCAAGCAGAGAGGTGAGGTTGACAGGTCAGTAGTTCCCAGGGATCCTCCTTCCTACCCTTTTAAAGATGTGTGCAATGTTTTGCCTTGCTGTATGTTCAGCTACTCTCTTCAGACCACCAGATGCATTAACCCCCTGAGCAGTGAGGAGCTGAACTGTTTTCACAAAAGCAGATTTGAGCTTATTTTTAAAAGGGTCTACTTCAGTTCAGTTACAGCTGAAGAAAAGCTGAGGTAGAGTTCTGGATCAGCCCATTGACTGGACTTTTGCCAGACAAGGACTTTAGTGACTGTACTTTGGAAGAAAAATGGGATCCTGGACTTCCATCCACAAAGAGCTGATTACATTAGTGATACTCTCCTGAAGTCTGAAATTCCTTTTCCGAGTTGTTATGAGTCTGGAGTCAGATTGCTTGCCCTGAAGTGTGTCTCTCTGCCCATGTATGGAAGAATATTTCTCTTGTGATCACAACAAATGTTTAGGTTGCAAAGGAGAGAGGAAGGAGACAGGAGACAATATACAATACACATGTTCAAAAGCATAGAAGCCAAGGACCCTGGGATGATTTATGCCTTTAGGTACTTTCAGCTCTGCAGTTTATGTTTGTAAATCATTTTAGTCCTCCAGAAAATGGTAACCACCATCTGTGTCTTTAATGGTGCTATGTCTGGCTCAGGAAATAAGTGGTTATGAAAAAGAGTGGACTCTGATATGGTTATGAAAG
>WAAF01009272.1:11923-34568 GCA_013400475.1 Tricholaema leucomelas | reverse complement strand
TGTGTCCCCTTGTTCTGTTGCTGGTTGCCATTTTTTGGTGCAACCCAGGATGTGATTTGCCTTCTGGGCTGCAAGTGCACATGTTCTGGTCATGTCCAGCTTCTCATCCATCAGCACCCTCAAGTCCTTTTCCACTGTACTGATAGTGAGGATTGTTCCAGCCCAGGTGCAGGTCTCTGTACTTGCTCTTGCTGAACCTCATGCTGGGTTCACCTCTCCAGTTTGTCAATTCTGTTCCTCTGGCATATTGACAACACCACTCAGCTTGGCATCATATGCAAACTTGCTGATGGTGCACTTGATCCCACTGTCCCTATCATTGATAAAAAGATGAAAGAGTACAGGTCCATACTTGTACTGTTCAATACCATAAGCACCATGCTTCCTATATAAAGGTGTCACTTTTTATAGTATTTGTTGGCAAGTCTGACTTTCTTTGCTATTGTTATTCCAATTCATTCATATTCTGTACTGTTCTAGTAAACTCTCCTTATCTCAATACACAGAGGTTTGTATTTCGCTCTCAATTTCTCCTTCCCATCCTGCCTGGAGGAAGGGCAGGAGTGAGAGGCAGTTGCATGAGTGGACACGTAGCGCTCAGCTGCAGCTGGGCTTAAAATCACAACAATCATGTATCAGTTAAGAGAACTAAAAACCAAGCATTAATGAGTCTACTTTCTTTCTTTTCCTTTCACTTAATAAACTCTCCAACTCAGTTCTTGAGTTTTTATCACTTTTGCCCTTCTGGTTCTCTTCTCTATCCCTGGAGCAGTGAGCAAGAGACTGGGTGGAGGCCTAACTGCTTGTTGGAATCCATCCACTGCACTGTTCTTCACAAAAAAACCAACAAACAAGCAAAATAACCCCACCAAAACAAAGACACAAGATTTCATGGAATTGTACTGAGAAGAGTTTATCATTCTTGGAGTTCTAAATTTACAAACTGGAGGTTTACACCAATGAGCAGACCCCCATTAGAGGAACACGCCCTTCATATTGAGTTTCTCTGAAATCCAGCCTGTCACTGAATGTATGCATAACACTTAATGCAGTCCACACAGTGAACTCACATTTCTTTAGCTAATTTAAAAATACCCAGTGTTTTGCAAGGCTCTGATATGGGTCAAGAACTGGCTGGAGGGCCAGGCCTAGAGAGTGGTGGTGAATGGTGCCACATCCAGTTGGCAGCCAGTCAAAAGCGGTGTCCCGCAGGAATCAGTGCTGGGCCCAGTCCTGTTCAATATCTTCACTGATGATATGGACCACAGGATAGAGTCCCTCAACACTAAGTTTGCGGATGACACCAAGGTGGGAGCAGCTGTTGATCTGTTGGAGGGTAGGAGAACCCTGCAGAGGGACCTGGACAGGCTGGATGGGTGGGCAGAGGCCAATGGCATAGATTTAACAAGGCCAAGTGCAGGGTTCTGCACTTTGGCCACAACAACCCCAAGCAGTGCCACAGGCTGGGGACAGAGTGGCTGGAGAGAAGCCAGGAAGAAAGGGACCTGGGGGTACTGGTAGGTAGCAGCCGAACATGAGCCAGCAGTGTGCCCAGGTGGCCAAGAGAGCCAATGGCATCCTGGCCTGTGTCAGGAACAGTGTGGCCAGTAGGACAAGGGAGGTTATTCTTCCACTGTACTCAACACTGGTCAGGCCACACCTTGAGTACTGTGTCCAGTTCTGGGTTCCTCAATTCAAGAGAGAGGTTGAGGTGCTGGAACGTGTCCAGAGAAGGGCAAAAAAGCTGGTGAGGGGCCTGGAACACAAACCCTGTGAGGAGAGGCTGAGGGAGCTGGGGTTGTTTAGCCTAGAGAAGAGGAGGCTCAGGGGGGACCTCATTGCTGTCTACGACTATCTGAAGGGAGGTTGTAGCCAGGTGGGGGTTGGTTTCTTCTGCCAGGCAACCAGCAACAGAACAAGGGGACACAGTCTGAAGTTGTGTCAGGGGAGGTATAGGCTGGATGTTAGGAGGAAGTTCTTCCCAGAGAGAGTGATTGGCATTGGAATGGGCTGCCCAGGGAGGTGGTGGAGTTGCTGTCCCTGAAAGTGTTCAAGAGAAGACTGGATGAGGCACTTAGTGTATGGACTAGTTGATTGGCTAGGGCTGGGTGATAGGTTGGACTGGATGATCTTGGAGGGCTCTTCTAGTTGTACAATTATAGAGAATGAAATTTTTATGTGATCTACATGAGACATTTCATTTTTTATCTCATTATAGTGATACATTCAAGTTACAATGATTTCATTAACTAAAGACAATAATTTCTTTGCAGCATTCCATTAAAGATGCTAAACAGGTACACGAACTATGCTACAGCCAGAAACTAAATATTATAAGGCTTATAACAACAATAATGTAATGTAGTACAACCACATCAAAATAAAAGTTATGAAAATCACTCGAAAGTTAAACTCACAGGAATGTCAAATACATTCTAAGACCATTCGAATTACCCTAACGCTAAACTGACTATATACATTAGGTAAGTGCATTTTAACTGCTTTGTCTTTCCCAAGAAGTGTAAAATCCTTGTGCTCTGGTGTTTCCTGTGTCATGTAGACATTGTCTTCCACATTCCTATATTTCCATGTAAAAAAATATTTAAATGCTAGTTTTTCTCCTCTGCTGAAGCCAAATCTGAGGACTTTCTGTTAATTTCAGTGTCTCTTCTCAATTTTACAGTGAAAATTTATCCTTGACCAGCTGCCACTGATTTATAGAATCTCTGTCAGAATAATTCAAAATGAACAGAGTATTCATTATTTTTAATGAGACTACAAACAGATTCTTCATCCACATATTACAGCCACCCCACTTGTTATAATGAGGTAGCAACTATTGGATAACCAGTATATGAAGAAATAAGAGGAGGTAACAGCTATTTTGAAAGAGCAATTTGTCATAGAAGAATTAGGATTGAAACGTTAGCTCTTCTCTAACCTTGAACAAATAGCTTTCAGTTAACTTAGAAAAACAGTGCTAATGCATTTGAACATGTACAAGACTTACAAAAATCTCTGAATAATGTAAACCATCTGAAATTTTTCTTCTAGAGATCATTAGCAACAAAATAAAACATGATATTGATGACACATTTGAGATTATTTTGCATGAATATCACGTCCATGATACTTGAAAGGTCATGGCAGACTGGTGAAGTTCCTGCTGTCTGGAAATGGGCAAATATAATGCCCATCTTCAAGAAGGAAAAAAAGGATGACCTTGGGAACTACAACTAGTAAGTCTCACCTCTGGCAGGATCATGGAGCATATCCTCCTGAGGTCTCTGCCACAGCAAAATGGAATACAAAGCAGAGGTGATTGGTGGTAAGCAGCAATGGCTTCACCAAGGGCAAATCACGCCTGACAAATTTAGTGGCTTTTTATGATGAAGTCACAGCAACAGTGGACATGGAAAGGGCAACTGACATCATCTACCTGGACCTCAATAAGGCATTTGACTCTCTCCCATATGACGTCATGGTCACCAAGCTGGAAAAACATGGATTTCGTGGCTAGAGCACTGCTGGATAAGGAATTGGCTGGATGGTCTCATGCAGAGAGTGGTGATCAATGGCACAATGTCCACCTGGAGACCAGTGACAAGTGGCATCCCTCAGGGGTCAGTGCTGAGACCAGTGCTGTTTAACATCTTCATCAGTGATGTGGACAGAGGAATCAAGGGCACCCTCAGCAAGTGTATGGATGACACCAAGCTGTGTGGCACAGTCAACTTGCTAGAGGGCAGGGATGCCATCCAGAGGCACCTGGACGGGCTGGAGAGGTGGGCCCAACACAGCCTCATTAAATTCAACAAGGCCAAGTGTAAGGTTCTGCACCTGTGTCGGCACAATCTCAAGAACAGATACAGGCTGGGTGATGAATGGCTGACAGCAGCCCTGAGGAGAAGGACCTGGGGGTCTGGGTTGATGAAAAGCGCAACATGAGACAGCAGTGTGCACATGCAGCCCAGACAGCCAATCATGTCCTGGGCTGCATCAAGAGAAGTGTGGCCAACACGGCAAGGGAGGTGATTCTCTTCTTTTACTCTCCTCTCAGCAGATCCCACCTGGAGTATTGCATGCAGTTCTGGAGCCTCCAATATAAGAAGGACATCAAATTGCTGGAATGAGTCCAGAGGAGGACCGCAAAGGTGCTCAGAGGGCTGGAGCACCTCTGCTATGAGGACAGGCTACAAGAATTGGGACTCTTCAGCCTGGAGAAGAGAAGGCTTTGAGAAGACCTTATAGTAGCCTTCCAGTATCTGAAAGGGGTCTACAGGAAGGCTGGGGAGTGACTACTTAAAATGTATTGTAATGATAGGACGAGGTTTAATGGGTTAAACTGGAAGAGGGGTGATTCAAACTAGATATTAGGAAAGGGTTCTTTACAGTGAGGATGGTAAGACACTGGCACAGGTTGCCCAGGGAGGTTGTGGATGCTCTCTCCCTCGAGGTATTCAAGGACAGTCTGGATGAAGCCCTGAGTGACCTGTTCTAGTGAGAGGTGTCCCTGCCAATGGCTGGGTGTTGGAACTGGATGACCTTTGAGTTCCCTTCCAATCTAAACCATTCTGTGATTCTACAATAATATTTGTGGTTAAGCAGAAGACTGACAGAAACTGAGTTTTGATACTGCCTCTCGTTGGGGGAAAAAAATTCAATGTAACTTGCCATATCAATTTCAATAATGTGGTTTCAATCACTGCTTCTACATGTATTTCGCAAGACAAGAGGTTGTCCAATAGGAGGTTAAACCTACCTTACCACAATGTCCAGTAATAACTTAAATCAGCATGCAATCTAGCTATTTGAACTGCCCGTGCAGCACTCTGCGTTTACTTTTTGCACCCTAGCATGGATCTAAACAATGATATTAAAAAAGGTTAGGGTTTTCTTATTACTTGACAATCAAAGACACAGGAAACACTCCTATTGTCTTGTTATTTTACCTACACCATTTCCTCATCGGAGTTGTATTTTTTTAAAGTACGTTCATTTTCTTTTGCAAACACATCTCTGTGCATTCCAGAGAGACATTTTGTGTGTATTTAAAACTATTATTAGAAATATGGTAAAAGTGCTTAATTTTGTACACAAACCCCTTCACCAAAGTGTAAATATATTAATGCCTCAAAACAGAACACATGTGCAAGTTCCACCAGCAGGAAGAAAACACTTTATTCTCTTCCCCTCTATGCAGAAAACAGCTGAGTAACATTTATGGACAACATTTCCAAAACCTTCAGATGAAGGCAGACACCTTCTGCAGGAAATTGCAGCCCAAAGAGTTAAAAGTTCTGCAGATTTATACAAGCAACTGAAAGAAGGTTTTATAATAGAGTATCAGGCCATTTCAATCGCAGGAATCCCTCCCAACTCTGCCAATAAAATATTAATGCACAGTGGATAAAATTTTGCTTTCAGTTAATAGTTACATCAAATTTGCATCAGAATAACTAAAAGCAGAAACTGACCCTCCAAGTATGATACATTCTTCTTAGGCCTTTAGCATAGGGAACATATTTTATTATATATTTGGACAGAGCTCAGCAAAACAGGACATAATTTGGTTGTGATCCTTAGGCATAACTGCAACATAAATATAATAATAATGATGGTAATAATAATAATTACATGCTATTGAATTCTAACCTGTCATTTTCTTCTTAGTGTGTGGTAAAGGGAGCTGCATATTTTCTGATTGTGGTTTTGTTTTGTTTTGTTTTGTTTTTTGTTATTTTATTTTATTCAAGGAACTACTAACTTACAGGAATCTTTGAAGCTGCAGTTTACTGACAGAGTTGTCTGCTGTTAACAGGCATAAGCAGTTTCCCTGTGTAAAACAATATGAATTCTGTCATTACGATCTAAAATGTAACAATGGAACAAGGTACTGAAGCCTGGAAAGAGATGTTTTGTAGACAGCAAACTGATTAAAGCCTTTGGCCCACAGCAACAGTGTCTTAAAGCATCTCAAGTTGTTAATTGTAGTCTCACGGTTTAAAAAATACAAATTGAGCTAAATTGCTCCTTGTCATTGACAAGAAGTGGTGGTTCCAAAATAAATCTAGACTGTTGATTTAGGAGTAGGGCTTCTAGTATTTTCTGTTACTGTAATAAAAGGTAACATTTCTAGTAGAAAGTGAAAGTGTCTCTATTTTCATTGGCTAACTCTTAAGCACTGTATTTTCTTAAATGACCCTTTCAAGGAATTTATTTAACATGGTTTACTAATATTTCCAAACTCAGCATGAAAAAGCCATCAGAACGATGTTGGGTCATGGGCTGCGAATGAAGCCATCAACAAGTATTAATAAACTGTGACAGCTGCCTAAAGGCTTTCATTCTTTTTGTTTAAACATCAAATTGAAAGTAAAAACATAGTGTGATCTTTTTCTGAAACTAGTCCAGCTAGCACAACAAAAGTTGGAATAAAAATAAATGTCAGTAACTGTCGTTAGGAAAAAATCCTACCTGGAGAAGTACCACAGAATCATAGAATGGTCCAGGCCAGAAAGGACCTCTAGAGGTCATCTGATCCAGCCCCTGTCAGAGGGGGACATCCCCACTAGACCAGGTCACCCAGGGCCCCACTAAGCCTCACCTTGAATGTCTTCAGGGAAGGGGCCTCAATTACCTCCCTGGGCGACCTGTTCCAGTGCTTCACCGCCCTCATAGTAAAGAGTTTGTTCCTGACATCCAATCTAAATCTGCTCTTCTCAACCTTGAACCCATTGACCCTCATCCTGTCCCTGAAGGCCTTTGCAAACAGCCTCTCTCCATCCTTGCTTTTGCCCCCTTTCAGGTACTGGAAGGCTGCTATTAGGTCCCCCCGGAGCCATCTCCTCTCCAGACTGAACAACCTCAGCTCCCTCAGCCTGGCCTCACAGCAGAGGTGCTCCAACTCTCTGATCATTTTCATAGCCCTCCATTGGACCCACTCCATCAGGTCCATGTCCTTCCTGTAAACCATGTAAACCTTATTGACAGATGTATCAACTCCCAGACAGATACCAGAAATTGTTTTACTGTAATGTGCCCTCTTCACTTTGTGCGAATCTGCATAAAACACATTATCTTGAAAAAAATGGAATTAACTTCCTTTCCCAGTACATCCTGTAAATAATTAAAATATTTCCCTCTCCTTAAGATAGGTATAGATTTTGTTTTGTAACTGAGAAACACTCTTTTGTTATTCTTAATTGAAAAACAAGTTTCAGAACTTTGTCTAAAATTACTGATATACAAACATTGTGTTAAAACAAAAATTCATGTGTCCAGGCAGATACAGTACCACCAGCCTCATCTACTCCAACACTGACCTTCTCTGCTTTTCTATTAGGTAAATGAGTTTACTGGACTGTGCAGCAAAGACTTTGAAAGCTGAACAGGTGTGCAAGTATACTAAAACAATAATTCAAAGTCAAACCACAAAGGTCACTGGGAAAAATGGGCTTTCAGAAAAATCCTTTTATTAAGGCAGCATTTCAATATGCTTGTAGGGTTTTCATCTTGTAACAAAATAACAAGAGTTCAGAAGCCAGATTTATGTTATACATTATCAAAGTCTACACCAGACCTAGATTCGTAACAGTCCTTCATGGAAGAGTGCTTTAAAATAAAGGTTGAACTGAAGAGCTTTTAAAAAATTATATACAGAGAGAGTATGCGACAGGTTATGGCATTTTATAGAAGGGATAGGTTTTTGGTTTTTTTTTAAACTAGATATATAAAATAATTGGGAAATAATTCTGCAAATATATTTGGAAAAAATAACTTTTTTTTTTAGGCTCTTAGAGTTGCTCATGTGTACTTTAATTTTCTAGTTCTTTCTTTCTGTAGTCTTTTAAATACTAAATTGTACCTTCAAACAAAAAATTATTTGTACTCACCCCCTTTTCAATGCTCCCTGTTTGGCAAAGAGTACCTTCAGCTGCTGGAATGCTGTTGGTAACACAGCGATTACTTTTGCTGAGGCACCACAGCTCTCTACACACTTCCTAGGAAAGAAGGCAGAAGCAAGTTGATCAGAATAAAAGGCTAAAACCATTTCCAGTTCTCATACACACATGTATACAGAAATTTGCTTTGAAGAGAGGCTATGAAGAAGTGGGCTGGATATAGGTGGTTATGACATATTCTGGAGCATTTTCTACATGGTAAAAAGATACTACTAATTTTGAAGTACGAAGTAGCAACAATTAATTTTATTTCCTTTGGTTAAAACTAAAGTTTCTGAGTCCATGCTACTTTCACTTCTCTTCTGTCAACTTGCTAAAACAGTACAATTAGTATGGTTAATAGTAATTGAGCAATGTACTAAAATACTCCCTTCAGGCTTTTAAGATTTGGGGGTTCTATTTCATAAATTATTGAGCCTATCCTGCTTTCCTGTGTTGTCTGTATTAAACAAAAGCAGGTTTTCAAATCACTTTTTTCCTACTACACGTTCTCATTTGTTTTTGCAGATTTACTCACTTAAATCCACCCAGTTCTTCGGACGCTGAAGACTCATTGCTGCTTCAGCTGCCCTTGGATTCAGCTATGTATGTAGAATGCAATCAGAATTCTTTTGCATCATAACATTTGAGGCTTTACTCTGAGATTTGTGTAAGAGTTTGCAAACTTCTTATAAATATATTCTAGGTATTTTTTTTACAATTTGAAAGATACTCAGATCTTTCAAACTATCTTATCATACTCATTGTTATTCAATTGTATTATTCGCTCCTTGAAATCATGTCCTAAAATTAATCCTTCTATAGTCTATGGCTGAACCTTGGTATAAAGAATAAAAGGGAAAAGATAGTGTTAAAGTCAATCGGTACCCTGCCCCCACCCAAGCTTCATTGTTTCTCTGAGGAAATGCGTATCTAGCACCCAGGCTATCTTTTCTATGTACATCAACAGGAACAACTATTACATTCTACCCTAAGATTCATGTTTCCTGCATTGTACTGCTTATACAACTGGATTTATTTATAGTATTATTCACCCAACCTGTAACAGGACAAGCTCTCCTAGAATAATGCAAAATTGTTTTCCAAGTTTAAAATCCGCTGGTTAAGGATTGTTAACACAGAGTATTTATTTTCACAATCAAGATGAACAATTTAGCTTTTTAAAAACCCATTAAAAACATATCATATCAGAATGGTCTGAAAAGAGTGAGAATACTGATGATTTCTGGAGCTTCCTTCCAATTTCTGACCCCTATGGCAGGGGATTGGAGCTGAATGATCCTTGAGGTCCCTTCCAACCTAAACCATTCTATGATTCTATGATTCTATGAATTATTCCTAAGGTATTCTGCCCTATTTGGTGGGTGACTCCATGAAAACTTAAGCAAATTATTAAGATTCCTTTTTGGATAAATATTGCCAGCTGTATAAGCATATCTGTAGCCAATGTACAAATATCTTACTTTTCAGATTAAAACAATTAATTGAAGAAATGCAAACAGTATAGACATTTACTACTTAAATCTCTGAATAAACAGCTTGTTTTTGCCACTCAGTTGATACACTTTTCAGATTAATATACACACTCATTAATATATGATTTAAAATAGCAAATAGAACAGGGAAAGAAGAGGAGATACATCACCGACATGATGAGAAAAGTCTAACTTGATTACAAATTTCACAGACAATTAGGTGGTAAAATTCAACATGAAATCAAATTCACACCTGTATTAACTGTGAATCCAAACTTCAATACAGCATGGATTTAAGAATGGTAACCTAAAATTCTATACTTTCAGACACAGTAGGAAGTGCTCCTTATTATTCTGCCTTATTTATTACGTATAATTTACTTGCTCATTTTTTTGAGCAAAAAAAAAAAAACAAAGTGTAATTTATTTGCTTATTTTTCAGGTGTGACTTAGTCAAATAATAATTAAAAGTGTTGGGCTGTGACAGTGCTGCTTCTGACGTTGTGTATTTCACATCTGAGCAAGATCAAAAGTTAAAGTTGTGCTGACTTTGTCAGTTTGATGTTCTAAAAAAAAAATTTTTTTAAATTCCAAAGATTCCATTGCACTAAGAAACAAAGATTTCAACCATTCCAATACCATTCCCTCAAAGGGGGTGGGGGGTGGGGGGGGACAAAATTAAAAGAATAAATACATAAATTTGGGTAAGTCTGGAATTCGAAAACATGTGTATTTCAGGGTGATTTGAACCCAGAATTATGGTTTGTTCTCCAGAGCCTCTGTGCAGAATTTAACTTTGTATATGCCTACACAAGTATACTATCCATATAGGGGGAATTCATTAGTAAAACATGTATTTCTCTGCAAGGCTAACACATCCCAAAACAACAACATTCGACAATTTTTCCCTTAACTAAATTGTTTCTCTATACTCAGGCTTCTATGTGGGACTAGACTTCTTCAAATTCACTGGACTAACATCATCCAGGCACTTTAATTTCAAACAAATCATCAGCTGAACCATAGGAACTAATGGATACAGCACTCTAAAAGCATTGTAGTAATTCACTTGTTTTCAGGATGATTCTAAGCATGTCAGCTCACCTCTCCACCCCACAAAAAGAAAAATACTTTCCTTCTGCCTAAATTGGTTTGAAAGAGAATGAAAAGCACTGCATCAAAACTTAGTCTTATTACTGGCATTGTCTAGTAATTTTTATTCAGACCTTAATTTCAGCAAAAGAAAATCATAAGCAATTCCCTAAAGATGAAACGGAAGTATCATACACTTAGTAAGGGCTGCATCACACTACTAATATTTGAGAAAAGACCATTGCTTAAATCAGAAAGCAGTTCTATCTGAGACAGATATACAATGTCCTAAAACAAACCAAATCGTTCCTCTTGAAATACTATGAAGAGAATAAATGAACTAAAATAACACAATATCTCAATTTATACAAACAATTTATAGTAAAAACAATAAATTAATATATTTTTGCAATTTCTTTCAGATAGAGCCAAACTTAAGACATTGTTGCCTTTCCCCCGCTATTTGGCATTTAAAATAAAGAGTAAAATCTGAAGCACATCCTCTACCACCTTGTATGTGAAATGAAAAGTAGCAACAATCATAGAATCATAGCCTTCAGTTGGAAAAGACCTCTAAGATCATAAAGTCCAACTGTCGAGCTAACTGCACCATGGTCATTAAAGCATGCCCTGAAGTAATTGAAAACAAAGTATTTAAAAATATGCAGAAAATCCATCTCTGCTGTCACTTCATTAAAGAAAAAATGGAATTATACCGGGTACTGTTATGGCTATGTCTTCATTATTTTCAACTGATTTTGGAAAGTTAACAGATAAATTCTGACTAAGACGCACAAAGTCTTCCCTTCTCCAGCTCAACCCTATAGCTGTGACTACCTTAGTGTCATAGTTATTTATTCTAGCTACTTTATTACTACCACTGTCCCATCTGTAACATCTCCAAGCAACTGATATTAATAAGCCAGCCTTAAAAAACACATGAAGAGCTTCTCTGGAAAGGTCAGGTCCAAAACCACGAGTAGAAAGTATGCTGCATTTTTCACACACTAACATGCATACATGCATGCACGCACCCCCACCCTGCCCACCAACATATAAAGTGTCTCTTTATGGTGGCCTCTTCACTGTCAGACAGAGTATGAAGCTAACATCTCTTGCTAACATTGTTTGTGTGAATAAATTACCAGAGCTAAGATAAAGAAGCATAATCTGGAAATTAATCAAATGACATCAAAGTCAGTCTCCAAATGTGTGGAGTAAGTAACTACTAATTTCTAAAGCAAACAAGGGAAAGTGATTAAAAAGTCCAGGAAACATAAACTGAAGCTGAGGCCTTTCACAAGATCAAGACAAGATAGATGACAACCTGTAACGGTGTATCTTAGGGCTCCATGACTTCAGTTTGGAATTCGGATGCTTGTATTTGCAGTAAATTAAACAAAGCTGAACCCATCTAGAGAAAAAAAACAGCAAATCAAATTATCTTCCTTTTGCCTAAGTGTTATCAATGATGGAGCCTCTTCCTGTTGTGTCATGCAGAGTTACATACAGGCATGTCAAATTATGCAAGATCAAAGCATCCTAGATCATAATCATTGTAAATAGTAATTACACAGCACAATGACACCTCAGTAATATGAGCAAAGATCCAACTGCTGTGCTGGTTTTAATGCTTTCCACTCTAACAAAAGGCTTCAACAGAAGCATTCAAGTTGCATATTAAACTGTGACAATTTGGGAGTTCCTTTTTCATTCATAAAAAAATTAAATATTCAGATTTTATATTACTTCAGCACATATAGTCTGTAATATGCTGCACCTCTTGATGAGCATTTGCTAAAACAAAGCATAAAAATAGCTTGAATTGTAACTTACAATTCAGACCTTAAAAACATCAGCAAAGAGCATTTTCAGCCTGACTGCTGGTAACATGATTAAAAGTCAAAGACTGTGATTATGGGTGAACTTAAGAAGGTTCAAAAATTAGTTCAGATAAGCACCCAAAAATTGCTATTTTAATGCTCAACGCTGAAATGCTCATTAAGTGGCGCAGCATGTTGTAAATCACAACATGCTGAAAGACTGAGAAACAGAACGTGAAGCTTAAGTCGTACATTCATGTTACCTTACCAGCATTCTTTTCCTAAATATTGGGTGCTTATGTGAACCTTACAGAAACTACAGAAACCCCACAAAGTCAAGTAGCACCTTGCCTTTCAAACCCATGCAACCTACTCATCTTTTATTCAAAATACATTTCCAGCACCTGGAATCTCCTTATCACTGCTACTGCCATGTAGCACACTACTCCTGCTTTGATCACATCATTGTCCTTGTACTTTTTAAACAGCTTTCAGAAAATCCATATTGAATGTTACATACATGCATCTCCTTTGAAAGAAAGAGAAAAGGAGAGAGAAGAATAGAGGATTTGGAGACAAGGTAGTCCTATGAAAGAGGAGTAGGACACTGTTAAGACAGGGACAACAGGAACTTGTTAGAAAAACCTACACAATCACAGAATGTCAGGGGCTGGAAGAGACCCAAAAGATTATCCAGTCCAGCACCCCTGCCAGAGCAGGATCACCTATACCAGATCACACAGGATCCAGGGGGGTTTTGAATATCTCTGGAGAGAAAGACTTCACAACCCTCCTGGGCAGCCTGTTTCAGTGAAAAAATTGCTCCTCATGTTTACATGGAACTTCCCATGCCTCAGCTTCCAATCATGGCCCCTTGTCCTGCCATCAAGCATCACCAAGAGCCCAGCTCCATCCTCCTGGCACTTACCCTTCACATATTTATAAACAGTGATGAGGTCACCCCTCAATCTCCTCTTCCCCAAGATAAAGAGCATTATGAAAGCAATATAAAAATAGGATTCAGACAGAGGAAAATTTCTGAGATTTCCCTTGGCTATACACATCTTAAACTTACAAACAAAACAAAACAAAAAAAAAAAAAAAAAAAACAACAGAGGAACAAAAATCACTTCCAAGAATAAAGTAGAAAGTGTTTCAATTGTTCTTAATTACAGCATAATTCGCTAAGTCCTTGCACAAGGAAAGCTCCAAGCTTTAGTCATTCTAAACCAAAAGCCTGCACAATAGTGATGAGAGGTTTTACACTTGACCAGCAAGAACTTACACAATAAAATATAAGTGGAAAGGTTGATAAAAAATAACAGTATAGAATCACAGAATGGTTTAAGTTGGAAGGGAACTCAAGCACCATCTACTTCCAACCCCTTGCCACAGGCAGGGACACACCCCCACTAGAACAAGTCACTCAAGGCCTCATCCAAGCTGGCCTCGAACACCTCCACAACCTCCCTGAGCAACCCATTCCAGTGTCTCACCACCCTCACTAAGAAGAACCCTTTCCTAACATCTTGTTTCAATCTCCCCTCTTCCAGTTTAAACCCATTAAACCTCATTCTGTCATTACAAGACCTTTCAAGTAGTCCTTCCCCAGCCTTCCTGTAGGCCCCCTTCAGATACTGAAACGCTACTATAAGGTCTCCTCAAAGCCTTCTCTTCTCCAGGCTGAAGAGTCCCAGCTCTCATAGCAGAGGTACTCCAGCCCTCTGAGCATCTTCATGGCCCTCCTCTGGATTTGCTCTAACAGTTCCATGTCCTTCTTGTGTTGGGGGCTCCAGAACTGCACACAGTACTCCAGGTGGGGTCTGACAAGAGCAAAGGGGAAGAGTCCCCTCCCTTGCCCTGCTGGCCATCCTTCTCTTGGTGCAGCTCAGGACACAGTTGGCTGTCTGGGCTGCACATGCACACTTCCAGCTCATGTTGAGCTTTTCACCAACACAGACCCCTAGGTCCTTTTCCTCAGGGCTGCTCTCCAGCCATTCACCACTCAGCCTGTAATATCAGGATCTTCATTTTGTCTCTTTTATTCGCACATACTTTTAACACCAATTTGCAAGCAACTTAATGTAAATCAAACAAATTCAATCAAACTACTTATGTTCTGCTTACAAATACCAAATGCACAAACCAAGTCATAGTAACAATGGGTGAAGGAACAAAAGGGAAATGGTGGTTCTGGTTAAAGATGCATCAATGGCTTCTCTGCTTTTTCTTCTGAAAAGAACAGCTTCCAGACTCTGCTTCTTCCTACAAAAACCTTCTATTATGCTTAATAGGTATCTTTATTTAACATGAGTAAACCACACTTGTGTTTCATGAAAAATAGTGATCATTTAGTTCACTAACATCAAAGATTCTAGCACCTGATTAAGATGGTTAGTTGTATTTCAGGGTATTATGTCCTACAAGAAATACTGCGTAATCATGCATAGCAATTTGTCTGTTCCCTTGGATTGGAAAGTTAGCCACCTCTGAACTGGTATGTGGGAAGCTAGGAAGCAGTGAAGGTATGCCAGCTGCATGTCCTGTATTTCTGTAATGCACAGGACTGCCCACAACTCATTAAATACTTCTGACAGACAATTAACAAAAGGGAGTTCTTTAAGGCAGTGAGAGGATTCCTTACTGCAAGAACATATCTTTATTATGAGTATTTACAAGCAGCAGGTTCATGGCTTGAACTCTATCTAATGAAATGTGAATAATTAATGAAGTTTAAAGCTGTTTTTATTGGCAAACTAACTAGAGAACTTAAGTGCAAGCATAAGACCATGACAAACAAGAGAGCTACTTGTCTTAGCTAAAGTGATGTGTTAAGCTCTAGTATGAAATACAAAGTGGTTCAGTTGATTTCAGTCAACTCATATATGCAAAGGAAAGGAGAATTTATCCTCTTTTCCCTCTACTCAAAATATTTACTGACACCAATGATGGAGGAAAAGTATAAAATGTAAAATATATAACCATCTCTAAAGTCAAGTATTATGTATTAATATTGCTAAGATACAGTCAGGAATATTCCAGGTAATATTTAAACTGATGAAACAGAGAATTCCTTTCTGAGTTAATCTAGAGACAGCCAACAGTTACTAGGCAGATGCTCATAGGTCAAGTAGGTAAGGACTCAAAAAACTTTTTCCTTAAACTTACCTAAACAAAAGGCTTGAAAAAGATTCTAACTAATTGGAGAACTGGCAGAAAACAGAACAAAGAATAGAATCAGCCAAAGAGAGTTCACTCAGCATCACCCCACAAAATGTGGCATATGCAGAAGCTGCATAAATGAACACAAACTAACAATATGCCAAATAGTCTCAGAATCTCCCACTGCAGTGAATCCAGTAGGATACCTGAAAGCACGTATTGCCTTTGTGTCAGGACTATATGGTGACATTTTCACCATTAATAATTCTCCTGAATTATTAAATAAATAGCTTGAGACACTGCCTCTCTATTCAAAGTGTCTATCTCTTTATGTAAGCTCTCTAAAATTGTCCCTAAAAAATATTACACCAATATCTATGTACAGGTAACATTAGAAGAATCATGGTCTACTTGATAACATAGTTTTGTCTTCTCAGCTCAAAAGATCTGAATCACCTCTTTGCATTCTTGTCCAACTTACTGTGCTAATGAAGAGCCACAACACTTTTGGTGGAAAAGTTCTGTCCATAAGTGATTAAACAGTTTAATTAAGCTCAGTACTTAAAATACCACCAAAACAGCTACCAAAGACCCCCTTTTAACATAAAATTGACTCGTCAGTAAACAAACACACAGAAAGGTAGACATTTGCAGCCCTTTTAATACTTTCATTAGGATGTCTTAATCATCAAACCCCTCTTAATGTATTTAACTTCAAGCTCCTAAGCAAGAAAAGCTGCAAAATTCTTTGCAGGATCAGAACGCAACAACATAAGCAACAACATATAGAGGCATGGATGAAGAAGTATGGGAAAAGGGTCAATGAACACAGAGTAACACTAAAATTATATGGCTGAAAGGTAATTTTTCTAAAAGTTAATAAACCATTATAACAGAATTTCAAAGAAGAAAGGTATTCTTCATGCAGTTGTTTTCTATTTGCACTACTAGTTTCCAAAAAAGAATAATTTTCTTTTCACCTTCAAAGCTATCACTTGAAATCTGTGCGATCATAATCACTATTATTTTCAGAGCAGTGTGGCCATAGCAGATCGCATTTTTAAATGTAAGCTCTACGTTAAATGTATATGATCTCTTACAGTGAATACTAACCTGCTATTCTAATATAAAAATATGGATTTTTTCTCTAAGACACCTATAATTTATGCTCCCATTGATGGCACACTGACTGAACACAATACATAGAATCATAGAATCATAGAATGGTTTAGGTTGGAAGGGACCTCAAGGATCATCCAGCTCCAACCCCCCGCCATAGGCAGGGACACCTCCCACTAGAGCAGGCTGCTCAAGGCCTCATCCAGCCTGGCTTTAAACACCTCCAGGGAGGAAGCATCCACAATCTCCCTGGGCAACCCGTTCCAGTGTCTTACCACCCTCACTGTAAAGAACTTCCTCCTAACATCCAGTCGGAATCTCCCCTCTTCCAGCTTAAACCCATTCCCCCTCGTCCTGACATTACCAGACCTTGTCAATAGTCCCTCCCCAGCCTTCCTGTAGGCTCCCTTCAGATACTGGAAAGCCACTATAAGGTCTCCTCGAAGCCTTCTCTTCTCCAGGCTGCAGAGCCCCAACTCTCTCAGCCTGTCCTCATAGCAGAGCTGCTGCAGCCCTCTGAGCATCTTCGTGGCTCTCCTCTGGACTGGCTCCAGCAGTTCCATGTCCTTCTTGTGTTGGGGGCTCCAGAACTGCACACAGTACTGCAGGTGGGGTCTGAGGAGAGCAGAGTAAAGGGGGAGAATCCCCTCCCTTGCCCTGCTGGCCACACTTCTCTTGATGCAGCCCAGCACACGGTTGGCTGTCTGGGCTGCATGTGCACACTGCCGGCTCATGTTGAGCTTCTCGTCGACCCAGACCCCCAGGTCCTTTTCCTCAGGGCTGCTCTCCAGCCATTCACCACCCGGCCTGTATCTGTGCCTGGGATTGCACCGACCCAGGGGCCGGACCTTACAGTACATCTGTTCAGAGGACTGAATGCCACACAAAGATGTAGCTTCTTCTAATTATGACCAACCTCTTTTTTTTGCAACTATAAGGGAATTCCAGCAAAATCTTTAAAACAAAAAAGAAAGCAGAAGGCAGAAAGCCAGATTTACCTACACATCTTCACTATTTCAAAGCACGTATGGTTTAGAAATTGTTTAAGAAAGTGTGCTGCTCAACGTGATCATCAAAACAATGATTGCATAGTTTAACAGTGTTTGAAAACGTGCACGTGGAACAGCCAGGTTTTACACATTATTAACTTTCCAGTTTTATTTAAAGTGCAGTATATTTCCAAAGGTTGTACTATAAATCATGGATTAAATACTTGCAGATTTCTTTAGTCTGAAAACAAAATAGTGCACCTGATGAGAATTTGTAAGGAAAAAAAAAAATGTTCTTGGATGTAGTGACAGGAAACAGGGCCCTCAGAGAACAGTGGGTTGGAAGTGAGAACTTAAAAGAGGAACAATAAAGGCCAAAAGAGATTTGATGAGAATTCAGGAGTAGAAGAACCGGTCAGCCAGCTACATATAGCTTTTAAATCCTTTGCACAATGTGATCTGTATAAAAATATTGTATTGATCACTGCAGGAATACTAAAAATTGATTTTCTTTGTAGTGAGCCTTTAGTGAAGCAAACAGAATAGAAATTTAATGATGACATGGTTTTATGTAAACAAAATCTACAAATCAAAATATTATTAAAACTATTCACTTTTTAACCACTTGAAATGTTTACAAGGTTTACTTTAGTCTCAGCTGATTATTTGATAACAAGCACAGCAGAATCATAGAACTGTTTCTGTTGAAGACACCTCTAAAACCACTGAGTCCAACTGCCAGTGTGTCCTTTTTCTATATACTTTGGGCTTAAAGACTTTAAGTATTTATAAATTCATTTATAATGGTGTAAATATGCAGATTGGAATTTCTATCATGAATTTATTTACCTTAATTATTGCACACTGGTACTGGCAGCCCACATTTTGCTAGTACTAAATACTATTCAGTATTTAATTCAGCTATCTGTCATGTTCCCATAACCATAACTCATCATTACAGAAAAAAAGATCTGAACAATGTGAGAAACAATAAACTCAACATCAAAGAAAAGGAAAAATAGGAGAATATAAATCCAGACCTGACAAATCAATAGAAGTATGAAAGTAATTTCAAAATGTATCTTTCAGTTGAAAAGTTGAAGTCAACAGAACAGATTTCCTTTTTAAACATTAATAGAGCACGAAACTAATAACATTTAACTGAAATCAGGGCAAAATTCGTAGTGCACTTTACAAGGACCAGGATCAAATGTTCTGGCCTAATTTTTTTTTTTTTAATTAATGAAAGCTTTCCTCCAGCTCATTGCTACCCATACATTTTGGTGTGCAGCACAAATGACTCAAGCAAAAGATGCAGCATAAGGATTACAATATATGCCTTGCTTAGAAGTGACAGCAACAGGCATGCTGTCAGAAATCTGTAAACCACTACTGCATCTAACTGAAAATTTATGTTACAGAGAAATATATACAAAGGACTAAGCAGAACAATTAGCATAAGGATTAAGACTTCTTACCCCATATTTACATTGGCGGGATGTTGCTCCATACTGGAAGCGACACTGCTCATCAGCATCATACACCTGACCTGGGGCCACAGCTGGATAAAGAAAGTCACGCTTGGGAGGCTCATTATCAAGGCAAGTACCACGGCCTGAACTGTTCAACATAAAGGACCAAATCAATTAGGAATTCTACCAACTGTTAATCACACTAATGATATAACATATCTAGTTCTTACTATTAACAGCACTGGGTGTGAAATACATATGATTGCAATAAACAAACAATAAGATGGTACACCCACAATAAAAATTAAAATTAACTAAAGGGACTCCAGCATTTAATTTTTTAGATAATTGTTATTAATAAACATGCTTATTTTAGATAGTGAAATTGATTTCAGATATCTTTTTTAAAGTGTAATAATTTCTGAGCCACACAAGATTAATTTTGATTTTTAAGATTCCTATTTTGTTCACAGAAGAGGAGCTACTTTTGGTCATGGAATGAAAATTAAACAAGCTAAGCAATTTTATTTTTTTTTAAATTACATTTACAATTCTCAATTACCTTTTTGGTCCTTCAAACAGCTAAGTACAATCTCATAGATATGAGCATTTCAGACAATGGATATAAAGATAAAAGTCATTTAAAATTCAATATGGCTAAATGTTTATAGTATTTGGACATTAACATGCATGCTTTTCTTCTATCCGAGATAACAAAGCAGCCACAGAAGCAAAAATTCTGCAAGATCTACACATTTACCTATGCTAAGGTGAGTGGAAAAAAAATATATGGCTCCAAGATCTCTTCTACTATATTTTACTTTGGTATTAAAATTTTCAAGGTAGAATGAAGATCATCATCTTTGAAAACTTTGTTTTTCTTCTAATATTCACCATTCTGTTTGCTGGTTAGTAAGTTTTCTTCCAAAATGTGCCCATATTCACCAACAATATTTTAATGTAGTGTAATAAATAATGAAGAATGTCAAACACAGACAGAATTCTGTTTAGATGACTTTGTACTTCACTAATTATAATGTCCCCATTTCATTTAGTCAGTGTGCATTAAAAAAGATGCTTTTTTTTACTCTCACTTCACATATGAATAAAAGAAGATTTAAAAAAAACAAACAACTTATGCCAGCATTTTGCCTTTTTTTCCCCAACATTCCTACAAATTGCCAGCACTTAACAGTATTTTTTTCCAAATATTTTCCATGCACCTCGCCAAAAGAATGTAATTTCAGAAACGAATGTTCTACACTGTTTTATGGAGATATCCAATTCTCTGTATTTTTAATCTGCAGATACCAAAAAGGGTAAAAAGCCACCTTTAACTACAGATTTTCTGCTCTTGTTTTAACCAGTTTTACTACATCATTTTAAATACTATAAGAAATCCCTTGGAAAAATAAAGAAATAAACTGTCANTGGGGGTAATTATATCCAGTTACTAATCTCAAGGATATTGTGATTCACCTGCACATACACATACAAACACTTTCTCAGTGGGAATCTGTTTTTAAAATATCAATTGTGTGGTTCTGACATTAAAAATAATGTACTTGCCTCTTTATTCCAGTTTTAATTATTAAAAGCATATATATTTTCTAGCAGCAGAAGCTGAGTAAACTGCCCAACATTGTTTTGAAATATTTCACTATTGTATTTTGCATCTATGAGTGGTATATGCTAATAATTCTAATCTGAAAATAACTTAAATACAATATAATTTCTTTGCATTGTCTGGACCAGCCTGGTGACAGGAACTTTGCTTTGGGAATCAGTGGGAAGTTTATAGTGTTTTGCTTCAGCTAGTATTGCATGATGGGAGCTTTCCATATATTCCAGTACCACAGAATTTGGTGTGCAAAGTTGTGACCTCGTAAACATACACCCGAGTGCATAGCATTTAAAAAACCTCATTACATTCAATGACTTGTAAATTAAAAGGCTATACCTACACTAAAAGCCATATAATTGCAGAAACGTAAGTCAAAATCCTTGTAGTAAGTACAAAAACATGCCTCTTCTGCTCATGACAGGAATTTTCACCAAAAAGAAATACTGTTGCAGTAGTAAAAAGGCAAGAAAATCATTAACTAATCAGTGAACTCACTTACTAGCTAAATTACATCACTACCCCTCAGACTGAAAATTTCTGTCTCTCCTCCTGCTTCAGTTTTGTTTTTTTCTCATGTAAGGGGACAAAACAAGCATATAATGCAGACTTATTGTGAGAATTTGATACTATATTGTATGAACCAAAATATTTAGGAAAATAAATAATATGTGTTATAGCACACATTAACCAGGGACTTTCTATTTATAATGAAAGGCCTCAATGGAGCTGTGCAAAGGACAAGCACAAGCTGAGGACTATATATAACCTTTCAGACAACATCTTACTCAGGCAGAGTGTAACAGTCCCAAGTCTATGTCCTTGTTCTCCCTTTCTCTTCACTCCAACAAAATAAATCCCACATACCTGGGGGAGGGGAAACAAGAAAAAAAACCCCACCAAACCAAACCACCACTACTAAATCTAGGGGGATTAATCAAAAGAGTACAAGAAGAATAACATATAAGAACACTTTATAAACAGCCATCTAACAATTAACAATCAGGCCTACAAAAGTGCAAAACCCACCTTTGCGTAGATGGAAAAATATGATCTCAAACTCATCCTTACATTCTATGTACTCCATAATATACTGCTAGTACTTAAAACCTATCTGATTTTCCTTATTTTAGGTTAATTTCATATGAAATATTTGGACTGGATTTAAACATAAACATAGCTTAGTTTAATGTCATTTCATCCCAGAATCGCAGTGCAGTTCTCAAGAGATCTTTGTAAAATGGTCTACAATACATTTTAAATGTTATTTAGTACTTTAATATCACAAAATAGCAAGTTAGTCTTCTTTGGGAGTACATCAGATACTAGAGCACTCTCTGAAACCATACGATCTCAGATGTTATCAATGCCAACTATCTGACCAAAAGAACAGCAAGAAGGATTCAATTAGAATCTTTACAGACAGAACAATGTGAAATTGAGGACCACCTCTGTACAGACACTGTTGTTGTATTAAAGTCCAATGAAGAGGAAAACAAAAAACTTTTCTGGGTTTATGCTCCTATTACAACACCTGTTCCTAAATAATTCATCAATGTACGCAATACAGCAATCTTTCTTCATCCTTCCACACTTGAAGAAAATATCCCGGAGCACTGGCATTGGGTTTCAGTGTTACATAATTAGCTCATTCATAGTAACGATGTGGACTATAAAGTAAGCTATGATTCACATCCATAAATTAAATGTGTTATCAATATTTGCAATTATCTGTTATAGCTAAACAATCTTACAAATAAAGATATTGACAGTAGACATAATAGTTTCTTATGAACCCCCTGCAGAGGGACCTGGACAGGCTGGATGGGTGGGCAGAGGCCAATGGGACGAAATTGAACAAGGCCAAGTGCAGGGTTCTGCACTTTGGCCACAACAACCCCAAGCAACGCTACAGGCTGGGGACAGAG